>ONZH01021625.1:0-75944 GCA_900303285.1 Rhinella marina | reverse complement strand
GCCATCAAGGGAGGCTGTTGGAATGTCCAGTGGGCAGGAGGAGGAGCAGAGTGAGGAAGTGGAAGAGGAGGTGGTGGATGATGAAATGACCGACCCCACTTGGCCAGGGGTGATGTCCAGCAGGGAAAGCAGTGGAGAGGTGGTGGTCTGCGCAGCACCGAAAAAGGCAGCAAGAGGCAGAGGGATGTCCAGAGGCAGAGGGATGTCCAGAGGCAGAGGGATGTCCAAAGGCAGAGGGATGTCCACAGGCAGAGGGATGTCCACAGGCAGAGGACAGTCCAGACAGAGAAGTGAGGCCACAGCCAGCAGCGCCGAAGCTGTTCCCGGCAGCGGGCAGTCGCGCGAAGCTCCCCCATCGAGGCCTCGTACTTCTGTGGTGTGGAGATTTTTTAATGTTTGTGCGGATGACAAACTGAGTGCGGTTTGCACACTCTGCCACTCAAAACTGAGTAGGGGCTCTGAGAAGAGCAATCTGACCACCTCAGGCATGCGGCGTCACTTGGAAGTCAAGCACTGGGCTGAGTGGGAGAGAGCAAACGCAATACAACCTGCGCAAGGTCTTCCTGCCACTGCCTCTTCTCCTTCATTGTGTGCTGCCACTGCGGTCCAGACCTCCAGCCAGGACACCTCCACATCTGCCTCTGCCTCGGCTACTTTGGGGCCTTCTCCTTCAGCCTCCCCATCCCCCGCATCTTCGCCTGCACCTTCACACTCCTCGTCCCATCAACTGTCCATCTCGCAGGCGTTCGACCGCAGGCGGAAGTACGCCTCGAGTCACCCCCAAGCCCAAGCCTTAAACTGCCACATCTCCAAACTGCTGGCCCTGGAGATGTTGCCGTTTAGGCTTGTGGAGATGCAGGCCTTCCGCGACCTGATGGCGGCTGCCGCACCTCGCTATTCCGTCCCCAGCTGCCACTACTTTTCCCGGAGTGCCGTCCCCGCCCTGCACCAGCACGTGTCGCGTAACATCAGGCGGGCCCTGAGGTACGCAGTCAGCGCAAATGTCCACTTGACCACCGACTCGTGGACAAGCGCTTGCGGCCAGGGACGATACATTTCTTTGACGGCACACTGGGTGAATGTTGTGGAAGCGGGGACGGGGTCGTAAACAGAGACGGCCTACCTACCACCCCCGCCCAAGATTGCCAGCATGGATTCTGATAAACCCCCCTCCTCCTCCTTCTCCTCCTCCTCCTCTACCTTAACATCGCCCTCAGCCGCTAGCTGGAAGCGTTGCAGCACTGGCGCGGGGAGACGTCAGCAGGCGGTGCTTAAGCTCATCAGCTTGGGCGACAGGAAGCACAGCGCCCCAGAGGTGAGGGACGCCATATTGCAGCAGACGGAGATGTGGCTGTCGCCGCTGCAGCTAGGACCAGGCATGGTCGTGTGCGATAACGGCCGTAACCTGGTGGCGGCTCTGGAGCTTGCCGAACTCAATCACGTACCATGCCTGGCCCACGTTTTTAATCTGGTAGTCCAAAAATTTCTAAAGACTTACCCCAACCTGGCAGAGCTACTGGTGAAAGTGCGGCGCTTGTGCGCTCACTTTCGGAAGTCAACTGTAGCTGCTGCTAGCTTAAAAAACTCCAGCAACGCCTCCATTTGCCTGAACATCGGCTGTTGTGCGACCTGCCCACTCGCTGGAATTCCACCTATTCCATGTTGGCCAGGGTGTGTGAGCAGCAGAGAGCATTGATGGAGTACCAGATTATGAATCCACGCGTGCCTCCAACTCAGCTCCCTCAGTTTGCCAACCACGAGTGGCCATGGATGGCAGACATATGCGATGTACTGCGTATCTTTGAGGAGTCCACCAAGAAGGTCAGCAGCGAGGACGCTATAGTGAGCGTAACCATCCGCTCCTATGCGTCCTTAAAGAATCGCTCATCGCAATAAGGGAGAACGCATTGCACGCAGAGGAGACGGGGGTAGGAGGAGACGCAACGGAGCTACACAGTCAGACCACACTTTTGTCTGCTTCACGGTGGCAGTTGCAGGAGGAGGAGGATGAGGAGGAGGACGACGTGGAGGTGGCTGTGGAAGAGGAGGAGGATGCTGGCGGCGAGGGTAGCAGTCAGGCTGTGTGCGTCCCATTGGTTCAGCGCGGATGGGGCGGAGAGGAAGCGGAAGAGGAAGAGGAGGAAATGGCAAGTGATCCTTCTGGTGGGGGCAGTGACGTCATGCCTATTCAGAGTCTGGCACACATGGCTGACTTCATGCTGGGCTGCTTTTCCCGGGACACACGTGTTGTCCGGATAGTGGAGAACAAACTGTACTGGGTCTTCGCAATCCTGGACCCCCGGTATAAAGATAAACGTCTCTTCTTTTATTCCGGTAGAGGAGAGGACGAATCGATTGCTGGAATACCAGAGGGAACTCGTGCAGAACATGATGGAGATTTTCCCACCCACCATCGCTGGCGGCAGAGAGGAGAGGGTCTCCCAGAGTCCCACAACATCGATCAGGCCCACAGCCACCAGGGGAACACTCTCCAAGGTGTGGGACACGTTCATGGCACCCCCTCGTGCAACTTCCATCACTGCGGGGCCCGCTATCAGCAGGTGGGACAAGTATCGGCGGATGTTGCGGGAGTACCTGGCAGACCGTACCCCTGTCCTCCCCGATCCCTCGGCGTCCTACACTTACTGGGTCTCCAAGTTGGACACGTGGCTGGAACTGTCCCTGTACGCCTTGGAGGTGCTTGCCTGCCCTGCCGCCAGCGTGCTATCAGAAAGGGTGTTCAGCGCAGCCGGGGGCATTATAACCGATAAGCGCAGCCGCCTGTCAACCGACAGTGCCGACAGGCTGACGCTAATCAAAATGAACAGCAAGTGGATTGACCCGGACTTTGCTTCTCCCACAGTGGAAAGCAGCCAAAAGTGAAGTGCCATCTGTATGAAGTGCCATTTCCTCCTCCACCTCCTCCTCCTCCTCCTTTACCGCCTTAGAATTGCTCCGTAAAAAAAAAAAAATATATATATTTATGGCTCACCTCTTGGGCCTACAAACAATTTTTAAGAGGTCTCACCTCTTGGGCCTCCACATAATTTTTAAGAGGTCTCACCTCTTTGGCCTCCACATAATTTTTAAGAGTTCTCACCTCTTGGGCCTCCACATAATTTTTAAGAGGTCTCACCTCTTGGGCCTACACATAATTTTTAAGAGGTTTCACCTCTTGGGCCTCCACATAATTTTTTAAGAGGTCTCACCTCTTTGGCCTCCACATAATTTTTAAGAGGTCTCACCTCTTGGGCCTACAAACAATTTTTCTCATGCCTCACCTCTTGGGCCTACAAACAATTTTTAAGAGGTCTCACCTCTTGGGCCTCCACATAATTTTAAGAGGTTTCACCTCTTGGGCCTCCACATAATTTTTAGAGGTCTCACCTCTTTGGCCTCCACATAATTTTTAAGAGGTCTCACCTCTTGGGCCTCCACATAATTTTAAGAGGTCTCACCTCTTGGGCCTCTACATAATTTTTAAGAGGTCTCACCTCTTGGGCCTACAAACAATTTTTCTCATGCCTCACCTCTTGGGCCTACAAACATTTTAAGAGGTCTCACCTCTTGGGCCCTCCACATAATTTTTAAGAGGTTTCACCTCTTGGGCCTCCACATATTTTTTAAGAGGTTTCACCTCTTGGGCCTCCACATAATTTTTAAGAGGTCTCACCTCTTGGGCCTCTACATAATTTTTAAGAGGTCTCACCTCTTGGCCTACAAACAATTTTTCTCATGCCTCACCTCTTGGGCCTACAAACAATTTTTAAGAGGTCTCACCTCTTGGGCCTCCACATAATTTTTAAGAGGTTTCACCTCTTGGGCCTCCACATATTTTTTAAGAGGTTTCACCTCTTGGGCCTCCACATAATTTTTAAGAGGTCTCACCTCTTGGGCCTCTACATAATTTTTAAGAGGTCTCACCTCTTGGGCCTACAAACAATTTTTTCTCATGCCTCACCTCTTGGGCCTACAAACAATTTTTAAGAGGTCTCACCTCTTGGGCCTCCACATAATTTTTAAGAGGTTTCACCTCTTGGGCCTCCACATATTTTTTAAGAGGTCTCACCTCTTTGGCCTCCACATAATTTTTAAGAGGTCTCACCTCTTGGGCCTCCACATAATTTTTAAGAGGTCTCACCTCTTGGGCCTACAAACAATTTTTCTCATGCCTTACCTCTTGGGCCTACAAACAATTTTTAAGAGGTCTCACCTCTTGGGCCTCCACATAATTTTTAAGAGGTTTCACCTCTTGGGCCTCCACATAATTTTTAAGAGGTCTCACCTCTTTGGCCTCCACATAATTTTTAAGAGGTCTCACCTCTTGGGCCTCCACATAATTTTTAAGAGGTCTCACCTCTTGGGCCTAGAAACAATTTTTCTCATGCCTCACCTCTTGGGCCTACAAACAATTTTTAAGAGGTCTCACCTCTTGGGCCTCCACATAATTTTTAAGAGGTTTCACCTCTTGGGCCTCCACATAATTTTTAAGAGGTCTCACCTTTTGGCCTCCACATAATTTTTAAGAGGTCTCACCTCTTGGGCCTCCACATAATTTTTAAGAGGTCTCACCTCTTGGGCCTACAAACAATTTTTCTCATGCCTCACCACTTGGGCCTACAAACAATTTTTAAGAGGTCTCACCTCTTGGGCCTCCACATAATTTTTAAGAGGTTTCACCTCTTGGGCCTCCACATAATTTTTAAGAGGTCTCACCTCTTTGGCCTCCACATAATTTTTAAGAGGTCTCACCTCTTGGGCCTACAAACAATTTTAAGAGGTCTCACCTCTTGGGCCTACAAACAATTTTTAAGAGGTCTCACCTCTCTGGCCTCCACATAATTTTTAAGAGGTCTCACCTCTTGGGCCTACAAACAATTTTTAAGAGGTCTCACCTCTTGGGCCTACAAACAATTTTTAAGAGGTCTCACCTCTCCGGCCTACAAACAATTTTTAAGAGGTCTCACCTCTTGGGCCTACAAACAATTTTTATTATGGCTCACCTCTTGGGCCTTAATACAATTGTTAAGAGGTCTCACCTCTTGGGCCTACAACAATTTTTAAGAGGTCTCACCTCTTGGGCCTACAAACAATTTTTATTATGGCTCACCTCTTGGGCCTTAATACAATTTTTAAGAGGTCTCACCTCTTTGGCCTCCACTTAATTTTTTCGAGGGCTCACCTCTTGGGCCTCCACATAATTTTTTTGAGGGCTCACCTCTTGGGCCTCCATATAATTTTTTCGAGGGCTCACCTCAAGCTAACTTTGCGCACTCATTAAAATATTTTCACAACAAGGACCTAAGAGCCCTCGATGGGAGAGCTTTGTGTGGGGGCCTGTTATAGGGAAGAGATGCGGCCCTGCGGGCTCTAGCCTGCCTTCTCCATGAGCCTCTGGCCAGCCCACGGCCTCTTCCTGCCTTTTGCGGTCCTACGCATCCCTCAACATCCCCACTGCTTTACCTGCTAGACATGACACTGGGCCAGGTCGGGTCACTGACTTCGTCATACTTAACCACCTCCTCTTACACTGCCTCACTTTGCTCCAACAGCCTCCCTTGCTGGCAACTGTGTCTCATCATCGTCCCTAATCATTTTACACTTTAGTGCCCGTTCCACACCACCATCAGCTAGAGATGGAGCTTGCTCCAGTGTTTGGGCATCAGAATAAACAAAATCCTCAGATAGCTCCTGCGATTCTTGCATGGGTGGGAACACTGGGTTGATAACATTGGGCAGGGTGGGAGGAAGGAGGGTCAGAGTGAGGTCCCTGCAGTTTCTGCAGGCTATCGACGAGACTGGACTTTGTGGACTTGACTGGGTGGTGGACAGATTTAACAAATCTAGAAGGAGAAGGAGGGGTTTGCCGAGCTGTCTGTAAGGGTTGCGGAAATCCAGACAGAACCAAGGCCCAAAACTTGGGTGGGGGTAGCAGGTTTGCCCGTCCCCGCCTCCACAACATTCACCCAGTGTGCTGTCAGGGAGATGTAGCATCCCCGGCCTCAAACCAAAGTGTTGGTGGTCAAATGGCCTTTTGTAGTAACCGTGTTACTCGGGCGTGGATGATGTTTTGGGACATGTACCTGGGCAAGGCAGGGATGGCACAGAGGGAAAAATAGTGATGGCTTGATTGCTTTCCCCCTTGCCTATGCCATCTGTGGTTGTCATAGGCAACGTGATTTTAAGGGGTGCAGAATTTTATCTTCTTTTTTGTCTAGTTTGGCTTGGGGTCCATGGCAATGTAGAGGAAAGAAGGTTTCCTTGTATGGTCTCACTTTACAGAGAGGTTATATTGTCTTTGGAGTGTATTGTTGAGAGGCTGTGATAGTGGTGTAATAGTGCGACTTGGGCCCGTTATATGCACCCAGACATGCTTCCCCTGCTGTCCCAGTTGCATTCCAGCAGTGTTGGCATCCTTTTCTGAGGTTTCAGGGTGGACTTGGTGACCTCCAAGTGGTCGAATTGAGATTTCCAAGTGGCGAGCATTTTTTTCCCATAGACTTTAATGGGATTCGATATTTGGTCGAATAGTCGAATTTCGCGGTCTATTCTAATCGAATTTCGAACTTTCGAATATTTCACTACTCGCTCATCTCTAATCTTAAGCAAGAAACCATTGCAGTTTCCATAACAAGCATTGCAGTTTGGAAAGCTTTGTACTGTTTCATCATGGCCTACTAGTCAATATGGTTAGGGCCATGCATTTAGGTACATTTTGAACCTCTAATTGTTACCACCTAGATGTACCTTAGGCTATCCCCTTCAGAGAAACTGCCAGTCCAGTTCTGTATAGTTATGATTCAATCCTAAAATTGTAAAACCGGTAAAGTTGCGACTGTAAACACTATCTATTGCTTAGGTTACATACTATAGCCATTCTCAGCAACTATTCTCATCAGTCTTTACAATATATGTGTGTCGTTCAATATGGATATTTCACTACTGACTTTATTGGACAGCAAATGGTGGTTCTATAATCTGTACTACAGGTGATATAGCTTTTTAATCTACAGCGGAAATCAGACATAAAAGCATACTCTGTATTTTCCCCCCGAAGACATGGCTAATTATTTTTGGAGGGTAATAATATTACAGGTTATAGTTACTAAAGAGGGGTCGTTGATCCAGGGAGTAATTCTGATTGCCTGATTGGAGTCGGGAAGGAATTTTTTTCCCCTAAAGTGGGGAAAATTGGCTTCTACCTCACAGGGGTTTTTTGCCTTCCTCTGGATCAACTTATAGGAAAACAGGCCGAACTGGATGGACAGATGTCTTTTTTCGGCCTTATAAACTATGTTACTATGTTACTATGTTACTATGAATCAAAGGAACACAGAATAATATTTTACACTATCTACTGTATATAAAGCTGTGTGTGCAAAAATAGAACATTATCATTTTACTTACATGAGTCCAAGTTCCAAGCAGTAAGATCATTTTTCTCTTCTGAATGTGTAGAAATCTGTCTTTCTTTGACATACTGTAAGCAAGTATTATTATAAATGCTATTCCAAACTTTCACACATTTGCGTTTTGTTGAGTTGAGGCATGCACAGTTTCCCATAACAGTCTTTTTAAGTTCACTCCAGTCTGTCAAGCAACTTTGTACAATATCATTGGGAATGCATTCATGAGGATGAATACACCAAATTTTAAAGTTTTCATACAAAGAAATGCAAGTATGGTCCTCTTTGCATAATTGTTTTCCTAAGATACAGTCATTTACTTTTCCTGATGAAATACCCTCAGATATTTGGGGATTTTGCATGAATCCTTTTTGAATAATGGAGTGTTCTTGCTTAGTGTGTCCTGCAGGGATGGTAGGTACTGCATGCAAAAGAGAGGGATACTATTAAAACCATAGCACTACTTAATATTTATACCATTTTTAAATAGCTAAATACAATTCTTTACCTGTTACAGCTCAGAGAGCCACTGAACAACGTTATTGCTTTTCCTTTTTGAGCTACTTAAGTATATATTAGGCTACATGCACACAACCGTATGTGTTTTGCGGTCCGCAAATTGCGGATCCACAAAAAAAAAACGATGACGTTGGCATCCGTGTTTCCGTTTTTTTTTTTGTGGATCCATTGTAACAATGCCTATCCTTGTCCGCAAAACTGACAAGAATAGGACATGTTCTATTTTTTTTGCGGGGCTACGGAACGGACATACTGATGCGGACAGCACACAGTGTACTGTCAGCATTTTTTGCTGACCAATTGAAATGAATGGGTCCGTATCCTATCCGCAAAAAAAACGGAACGGACACGGAAACAAAATACGTTCGTGTGCATGAGTTCTAATTATGTTGTATAAAAACCTGTTTCCAATGGAAGTTATTATAATTAGTTCATGTAGTGGCCTTCAATCCAAATTTCAGGAAAAGTTTGATTTTCCTTGTGCTTTACGGTCAGCGACAATTGCGGCATCTGAGGGGTTCAATGGCGGACAGCAGCGCAATGCGCTTTGTGACTAAGTAATCCATTACAAAGTGATTTTTTTGTAAAATTCTGCAAATCATCTGAATCAAATTTAAGAGAACTTCACTAATCTCTAATTATAATTTTGGGAACCATAGAGGTTTTTATGTTTTGAATTTAAAGCATTAACAGACAAAAGAAATGCAACACTTTCATTGGAACTAATGTCTCATACTGCCATCATGAACAGATGAGGAGAGTGGCAGGAATTTATCAAGCCCTGCACTCCAGAATTCTGGCTTCACAAAATTTTCCAACAAGAATTGCATTTTTACACAGCTCACTCTAGTTTTGAACAGTAGATTAGGAAGTCAGGATAGTTAGCCTGTCAAACTGATTTAAGGCATACTTATCAACTGTCACAAAAACTTTCACAATCTTAATCCAGTAAGGGTAGAGCCAGAAAGTCAGATTTGCTGATGTAGTTTTGGAAGCCAAAAACAGGAGTGAATTAAAAAAGCAGGAGGTAGTATGTACTCATTATACTTTCTCTCCTTTTATGATTCATTCCTGATTTTGCTTCCAAAGCTGAATTAGCAAACACAATCATGTGGCTGTACCCTCAATGGGTGGCATAGAAAAGAGGCAACATCTCAAGACTGAAGTATTAGACATAAAAAGCATCTGTCAGCAGATTTGTACCTATGAAACTGGCTAACCTGTTACATGTACTCTTGGCAGCTGAAAGCATCTGTGTTGGTCCCATGTTCATATGTGCCTACATTGCTGACAACCAAAGTGGAGAGGGTGCAGTAGCTGCAGAAAAAGCAGAGTCTCTAGGTGTAATGGTAATGTCCATGTTGTTCCTAGAGGATCATTTGCATGTATTAAAATATCATTTTTCTCAGCAATGCAGGCACATATGAGACCAACACAGAGGCCTTCAGCTGCCAAGAGCACATGCAATAGGTAAGCCAGTTTCATGGGTCACAAATCTGCTGACAGATGTCCTTTAAAGATGTAACAGATTTATCAAACAACATGCAACATTCAATACATTTATCGCAACTTATGGCAAAACAGTCTCCTGTAAAACTAATTTAAAAAATTCCCTTCATGATAAATCTCGCCCACAGAGCTTGGATAACATTTTTCACTTCAATGTGGGGAATTTATCATGAGGGTAACTTTTGAAGTCAGTTTTTCCTTAAGTCTACATACAGTAGGTATACTTTGTGCCAAATTTATTAAATGTCACATGTTTAATAAAGTTGGTGTATCTTTAAATCTAGCACTTTTGTCTACAAATGGTAAACCAGTTTTTATGTGGCACTTTTGTAATGGAGTGAGTTTGCAACGATTTAGTGACTTTTTAAAAAGGTGCTGTGATAAATCTTGAGTGTCGCTATTTAACATAGCTAATCAATTCTACTTTCCCACTGTCAATAACAGTGAGGGTGACATAAAACTGCGAAGAACTGAAAGTTTTTTATGCAAAATGGCACCACAAAACGTGGGGCCCTCACCTACCTGACATTGATATTATATCCTAGCAATATGTCCTCAATGTCCTAGGTGGGCCAACCCCTTTATTATTAACCTATGTAAAGTATGCATACTTGATCAAAAGGATACCAGTTTAAACATTATTTCATTTTTACAGTATACCTGTGTATAATCACTTTAATGTATAATAGAAAGCATGGCATTTTAAAAGCTACTTTTTATCCTTTTTGTGCAAATGCCCCAAGTCTCATGCACATGACTGTGCTACATGTGGTAATGTGTAATATAGAACATGTAGCCACCAATGAGCCCAAACTGTACCTCTGGGCAAGGACAGAGTGGCCCACAGGCTAACAGGTGAATCCTCCAGTTGGCCCCATAGCAAAATAGGCCCCTACTTCCTCTATCCCTGCACAAGTGGCACATGGCACAGTACTCAGACTTCACTACATACAGATAGGAAGACTACAGTATCTCAGCTAGCCTATAGTCATAGAAAAAAATGGTAAATTAATTACCAAGCAACCCACTTTACAATTACAGATGTATCAGGTGGCTGAGCTGAATTGTAAGTACAGAGGTAGGCCAGAAAGTATGATCTTTCATTAGGGACCTGCTTTCTCGAGCTTGCTGCAGGAAACCTCGTAATCAATAATTGTGTAGTAGTGTGCTAGAATCTGGAGTAAGAAAGCCACAAGCCAGCAGTTTGCAACTTTTTGAATGACTATGCTACTACATTTAGGCACATACTGCATTTCCTTGCTACTGGGAAGTGGCAGGGTCTGAGTGTGGAGATGGCAGGACTGTCTGCTCGCGAAAATTTGCAATCATTTACACCAGTTTCCTGGCATAATTGACTATTGAAATATATGTCAGCTAGTGGCTGGATTTTATTTACATTAGTGACATACAAAGTATTCAATAATTCGATTTGGCTGCTTCACAGAATTTTACAATGAAATTTGCTTTGTGATGAATTACTTCATCATGAATCACATTTCTTTGTAAATTACAGGTGCAATGACAGGGAGTGGCGACTGCACCACCCCTGCGTCATTGTACCCCTCAGATGCTGCGTTCATGGCGGATCCCAGCATCTGACATTGATATTACAGTGTAACATCAGAAAAAAAAAACTTCATCCATTTCATTCTGAAGAGCCAGTCGCCATAATCTTGATTGAAGATCTAGCGCGAAATAATGTGTGGCCTGTGATGAGGTCATGTCAGCCAGCGTAGTGACGTCATACGACACCTTCACACAGGATTTTGTGCAAGATCTTCAATCAAGATGGCAACGGCTGCCTCTTTGCACTTAAACAGATGAGGTAAGTATGATTTTTAAAAATTTTTTACTGCCATTCAAGGAAAATCGATTAGTTACCACGAAGCACAAGGAAATTCAGCTTCGTGGCAAATCAAATTTTCCCTGAAATTTGGATCAAATTTGTGGAGTTCAATTTGCTCAACACTAATTTAGATCTAAGTACATAGACTGTGACTGCCTTATTCTATCCTTCTGGCCTTCATAGTGTGGATATATTGATTTTTACTCATTATGTGCCTCATTATATTCTTATTATCTATAACTCCACATTCCAGCATACAGCAAACATTTTCTTCAATTTCCATCCAAGCTCAGATTTTCGGATTTTGAAAAACTGCATTAACCTAACAATGAACTCCTTATTGAATATTTTGTATGGTAAAATATAAAAAATATAACTAATGCTTCCTGAAATCTCCTCATGTCCTACACTTTATATCTTTGAAATACACAGAGGAGATAAATAACGGTCTTATATTGCTTTAGTATGTTATTTACTATTGTTTTCCTTTGTTTTCGTTTTTTTGTTACAGATTTTCATAACAATATCGGTAAAGCCATGACTGTAAACTCTTAAGAATGGACGTATATAAATATATTAGATCGGTGACCCTACACAATGTTAAAAATATACTGATACTGTTTTTTTCAGGAATAGATCCATGGCAGGATGTATTTTTGGCACCTCTTACATTATTCTGACAGCTATGATAGCTCCTAGCCATATAACATACAAGAGAAAGTCGTTACTGTCTTCCTTCACACTTTTATTCTCCCTGAGTACTTAGGTCCATCACGTCAATTGAGTAAAAGCTGGCTCCATGTAATGCCTGTGAATTCAGAAAGGATAGCGAAGGATCATGGGAAGCGGTTCTGGTGCCTCTTTCACACCCCTTAGGTTGGCTTTTGTTTTAGTTAGGTAACCCGATAACTGAGACATAAAATGAAAAAAAATTCAGAGAAACTCAGTGATATCTAGTGTTAATATATGATAAGCATAAAGTATATAAAAGAAGACTAGAGATGAGCGAGCATGCTCGTCCGAGCTTGGTGCTCGTTCGAGCATTAGGGTACTCGTAAGTGCTCGATGATCGGACGAGCATCTCGCCATGCTCGTGGAAATGGCATTTCCCGCCTCTTGCATGTTTGGCGCCTATAACTCAGCCAATCACTAGCCAGGAGACTCTGCGATACCCCCAGCATCACGTGGGGCCTTACATGTCAATAGCAGGGGTTGGCTGGCCAGATCAGGTGACCCTGGAATATACTAGTGATGCCTGGCGGTGCTCGGCTCAGAAGCTGCCTGAATGTTGTTAGGGACAGATCTGCTGCGTGTCAGGGAGAGTGTTAGGGCCTGGATTTAGTTCTCTGTTAGGCAGGAGTGATCTGAAAAGAACCCAACAGCCCTTCTAAGGTCTAAAAGACACTTTTTTGTCTCCTTCTGGCTGGGCTGGCTGGCACTAGTAGTGCAGCTATCGCCATATTTGCAGCAGTTTGCAGGGAGACTGCAAATAGGTTTTTTTTTGCTCTCAGTGATATAGATAGATTTCAAACAGCTCAGTGGGACAATTTTGTGGTTTGCAGTGAAATAGCCACAGTCTGCAGAACCCTTTTTTCTCTCTAACTGATAGATACTGCATGTCACATTACAAAATACGTTTTTTTGCTCTTAGTGATACAAATCCATTTTAAGCAGCTCAGTGGAACAATTCTGTGGGTTGCAATCCAGCACCCCAGTCTCCACAATCCTTTGTTTCTCTGTAATTTATCTATACTGCATGTC
This sequence comes from Rhinella marina, assembly GCA_900303285.1. Taxonomy (NCBI): domain Eukaryota; kingdom Metazoa; phylum Chordata; class Amphibia; order Anura; family Bufonidae; genus Rhinella; species Rhinella marina. The sequence continues at coordinate 62,903 of ONZH01021625.1, read as the reverse complement.
ACGTTAAAAAATACGTTATTTTGCTCTCCGTTTTACACATATCTTTGAAAAATTTCAGTGCAACATTTTTGTGGGTTGCACTAAAGCAGACCAAGTCTGCCTAATCCAATAGTTTCTCTGTAATTGTTATATACTGCATGTCACGTTAAAAAATACGTTATTTTGTTCTCATGTCTTTGAAATATTTCAATGCAACATTTTTGTGGGTTGCACTAAAGCAGACCAAGTCTGCCTAATCTAATTGTTTCTCTGCAATTGTTATATACTGCATGTCACGTTAAAAAATACTTTATTTTGCTCTCAGTTATACACATATCTGAAAAATTTCAGTGCAACATTTTTGTGGGTTGCACTAAAGCAGACCAAGTCTGCCTAATCCAATTGTTTCTCTGTAATTGTTATATACTGCACGGCACGTTAAAAAATACGTTATTTTGCTCTCAGTTATACACATATCTTTGAAAAATTTCAGTGCAACATTTTTGTGGGTTGCAGTGAAATAGCCACAGTCTGCAGAACCCTTTTTTCTCTCTAACTGATAGATACAGCACGTCACATTACAAAATACGTTTTTTTGCTCTCTTTTATACAAATATATTTTAAACAGCTCAGTGGAACAATTCTGTGGGTTGCAATCCAGCACCCCAGTCTCCACAATCCTTTGTATCTCTGTAATTGATCTATACTGCACGTCACGTTAAAAAATACGTTATTTTGCTCTCAGTTTTACACATATCTTTGAAAAATTTCAGTGCAACATTTTTGTGGGTTGCACTAAAGCAGACCAAGTCTGCCTAATCCAATAGTTTCTCTGTAATTGTTATATACTGCATGTCACGTTAAAAAATACGTTATTTTGTTCTCATATCTTTGAAAAATTTCAGTGCGACATTTTTGTGGGTTGCACTAAAGCAGACCAAGTCTGCCTAATCCAATTGTTTCTCTGTAATTGTTATATACTGCATGGCACGTTAAAACATACGTTATTTTGCTCTCAGTTATATACATATCTTTGAAAAATTTCAGTGCAACATTTTTGTGGGTTGCAGTGAAATAGCCACAGTCTGCAGAACCCTTTTTTCTCTCTAACTGATAGATACAGCACGTCACATTACAAAATACGTTTTTTTGCTCTCAGTGATACAAATCCATTTTATACAGCTCAGTGGAACAATTCTGTGGGTTGCATTCCAGCACCCCAGTCTCCACAATCCTTTGTATCTCTGTAATTGATCTATACTGCACGTCACGTTAAAAAATACGTTATTTTGCTCTCAGTTTTACACATATCTTTGAAAAATTTCAGTGCAAAATTTTTGTGGGTTGCACTAAAGCAGACCAAGTCTGCCTAATCCAATAGTTTCTCTGTAATTGTTATATACTGCATGTCACGTTAAAAAATACGTTATTTTGTTCTCATATCTTTGAAAAATTTCAGTACAACATTTTTGTGGGTTGCACTAAAGCAGACCAAGTCTGCCTAATCCAACTGTTTCTCTGCAATTGTTATATACTGCACTTCACGTTAAAAATACTTTATTTTGCTCTCAGTTATACAAATATCTTTGAAAAATTTCAGTGCAGCATTTTGTGGGTTGCACTAAAGCAGACCAAGTCTGCCTAATCCAATTGTTTCTCTGTAATTGTTATATACTGCATGGCACGTTAAAAAATACATTATTTTGCTCTCAGTTATACACATATCTTTGAAAAATTTCAGTGCAACATTTTTGTGGGTTGCAGTGAAATAGCCACAGTCTGCAGAACCCTTTTTTCTCTCTAACTGATAGATACAGCACATCACGTTAAAAAATAAATACCTTTTTTTGCTCTTTTATGCAAATATATTTTAAACAGTTCAGTGGAACAATTGTGTGGGTTGCAGTATAGCAGGCCAGTCTGCACAACCCTTTTTATTCTCTCTAACTGATAGATACTAGACATCACGTTAGAAAATAAGTTTTTTTGCTCTCTTTTATACAAATATATTTTAAAAAGTTCAGTGGAACAATTTTGTGGGTTTCAGTACAGCAGGCCCAGTCTGCACAATCCTTTTTTTCTCCCTAATTGATATATAATACAGTTATATACACAAAACGTTGAACCCCAGGGCTAAGGGTCGAGGACGAGGACGTGGGCGTGGGCGTTCAAGTAGTGCAGGGGGCAGAGGCCGTGGTCCTGGGCAGGGTGAGACAGTACCTGTTGATGAGGGAGCAGTGGAACGCCGCAGAGGTTAACTCCCTAGCTTCATGTTGCAACTTACAGGGACACGTGGTGGAGCACTATTGAAACCACAACAGTGCGAACAGGTGATGACGTGGAATGCAGATAATGCATTGAGTAATTTATCCACCAGCCAGTCTTCCACGCAGTCCACCCACGCTAGCCAAGGGAGCACTCCTCTGGCTCCTCCAGCTCAACTTCCTTCCCCCCAGCCTGCCCCCATGGAAATTTTGGAATGCGATCCGGCATACTCAGAGGAACTCTTTTCAGGGCCCTTCCCAGAGTCACAAACCACTGCTCAGGTTGCTACTGAGCTATTTCCCGATGCTCAAGAGTTCCAACTGTCGCAGTCTGTGGATGGTGAGAGTGTGGACTTAGTAGAAGTAGTGTGTCAAGAGGTGTCGGACGATGAGGAGACACGGTTGTCAGACAGCGAAGTTGTTGTCAGGGCAGGAAGTCCGAGGGGGGAGCAGACTGAGGAATCGGAGGATGATGAGGTGACTGACCCAAGCTGGGTTGATAAGCCGAGTGACGACAGTGCTTCTGAGGTGGAGGCAACTGCAGCACCAGAACAGGTTGGAAGAGGCAGTGATGTGGCCAGATAGAGAAGAAGGGCCAGAGCTGGTGCATCAGCAGCAACTGTTTCACGTAGTGAAGCTGCCGTGGCTAGGCCTAGATGTTCGCAAGTCTGGAGGTTCTTTAAAGACATTGTGGATGACCGACGGACTGTGGTGTGCAAACTGTGTCACACCAGGATCAGCAGGGGTGCCACCACTACCAGCCTAACCACCACCAGCATGCGCAGGCATATGAGTGCTAAACACCCAACTCAATGGAACCAAGGCCTTTCACCTCCTGTGGGTCCCACCACTGCTCCTTCCCCTGTGTCACTCGCTGCCTCTGCGAGTCAACCCCCCGCCCAGCACCCTGGCACGAGCTCCTCCCACCTGAAAACCACCCCTTCGCCTCCACGATCCTCCACACTGTCCACCAATGTGTCCCTGCGTAGCATTCAGCTGTCTTTACAGCAGACATTGGAGCGCAAGCCTCATGGCGGTGGTTGCCCCTCGGTATTTGGTCCCCAGCCACCACTATTTTTCCCGATGTGCCGTCCCTGCCCTACACCAGCAAGTGTCAGAGAACATCATCCGTGCCCTAACCAACGCGGTTTCTGAGAAGGTCCACCTAACCATGGACACGTGGACAAGTGTTGCCGGGCAGGGACACTATATCTCACTGACGGCACATTGGGTTAACTTGGTGGAGGCTGGGACCGAGACTGACCCTGGGACCGCTCATGTACTGCTCACACCGAGGATTGCGGGGCCTACCTCGGTCACGGTTTCTCAGATGTACTATGCCTCTTCCTCCAACCCCTCCTCCTCCTCCTCCAAATTACCATCCGTGGGCACGGCGCCTTCAGTCGGTAGCTCTAGGCGCAGCAGCACTGCCATGGGTAAGCGCCAGCAGGCGGTGCTCAAACTGCTGAGCTTAGGTGACAAAAGGCACACCGCCAAAGAGCATCACGGTGCAGACCGATCTGTGGCTGGCACCACTGATCCTCAAGCCAGGCATGGTTGTGTGTAACAACGGGCGTAACCTGGTGGCGGCTCTGCAACTTGGCAGACTGACACATGTGCCATGCCTGGCCCACGTGTTCAATCTCATAGTTCAGCGGTTCCTCAAGACATACCCCAATTTGTCAGATTTGCTCACCAAGGTGCGCCGCATCTGTGCGCATTTTCGCAAGTCAACCACAGATGCTGCCACTCTCAGGGCAGTGCAGCCAGAGCGATTGTAGACTGCCAGATGTCAACTTCCACCAGAACTGGTAGTCAGGTCAGTCAGCTTCCTCAAGTCTACAATGAGGAGTGGACGTGGATATCTGATATCTGTCAGGTGTTGAGCAACTTTGAGGAGTCAACACAGAAGGTCAGCGGCGATGCCGCCATTATCAGCCTCACCATCCTACTGCTTTGCCTGTTGAAAAACTCACTGCTCAGCATGAAGTCAGAAGCTTTGCGCTTGTCACAGGAGATGGGGGAAGAAGATATGTCGCTTGATAGCCAGAGCACCCTCCGGTATGTTGGAGAATGTTGGCGAGACAGAATAGGGAACCAGTGCTCAGTCCTTCTTAACTCTTGAGCGTGTATGGGCTGAAGAGGAGGAGTTGGAGGAAATGGAGAGTCAGGCCAGTGAAGAGAGGGAATTTTTGCGTGTTGGGACTCTGGCGCACATGGCAGACTTCATGTTAGGCTGCCTATCCCATGACTCTCACGTTAGAAGCATTTTTTCAAACACCAATTACTGGGTGTTCACTCTCCTGGACCCACGGTACAAGCAGAACCTTTCCACTCTCATCCCTGTAGAGGAAAGGAGTATGAGAGTGAATCAATATCAACAGGCCCTGGTGCACAAGCTGAAACAATCCTTCCCATCTGACACCGCTAGCGGCAGAGGGCATGGTTCTGTGGGCCAAGTAGCGGGGGAGAGGAGGCGAGCAGGCAGCTTGTCCAGCACTGGCAGGGGAATGCTCTCCAAGGCCTTTGCCAGTTTTATGTCACCCCAGCAAGACACTGTCACCTGTCCCCAGTCTAGGCAGAGTAGGGGGGAGCTGTATAGAAAGATGGTGAGGGAGTACCTAGCTGATCATACCAACATCCTGACTGATCACTCTGCTCCATACAACTACTGGGTTTCAAAGCTGGACACGTGGCCTGAACTGGCGCTCTAAGCCTTGGAGGTGCTGGCCTGCCCTGCCGCTAGCGTGTTGTCAGAGCGGGTATTCAGTGCAGCTGGTGGCGTCATCACCGATAAGCGTGCACGCCTGTCAACTGACAGCGCTGACAGGCTGATGCTTATTAAAATGAACAAAGCCTGGATTTCACCGGAATTCAAATCTCCTCCGGGGGAAAGCAGCTAAAGAATAAGATTCCTTATGTATCCGATTCCTCTCCTCTACTCCTCCTTCTCTTCCTTGCCAAACACTGACCCAATAGGGAATTTTTTAGAGGTCCAACTTGCACTCTTTTAAGACAATGTTTCCGGAGGGCCACCTACAGGCCCTCTCTGTAAACAATTTTTCCGGAGCATCAACTACAGACACTCTAAAACAATTTTTCAGGAACGTCAACTACAGACACTCTAAAACAATTTTTCAGGAGCGTCAACCACAGACACTAAAAAAAATTTTTTGGGAGGGTCGACTTCAGACACTCCAAAAAAAATTTTTTGGGAGGCTCACCTACAGCCATTTGACTGCAATCTCAGTCGGACAAAGGCATTGGTGGTGTCACCGCCATACTGTGTCAGGCTAAATTTTTGGGTGGTTCACCTGCTACCTCAGTCTAACTCGATCACTCTGTTGTCACCGCCGCCATACAGGGTCACACTAAAGTTTTTATGGGCTTTGCCTGCTACCTCAATCTAACTCTGTCACTCTTGTCACCGCCATGCTGTGTCACGCTAAATTTTATTTGTTTTTCGCCTGCTACCTCACTCTAACTCGTTCACTCAGTTGTCACCGCCATAGTGGGTTGCACTATAGCAGCCCAAGTCTGCACAGTCCTTTTTTTCTCTCTAACTGATCGATACTACACGTCACATTAGAAAATACGTTTTTTTGTTCTCAGTTAATACACATATATTTGAAAAAGTTCACTGGAACAATTTTCTGGGTTGAACTATACCAGCCCAAGTCTGCACAATCCTTTGTTTCTCTCTAATTGATATATAATACAGTTATGTACACAAAATTTTGAACCCAGCAGGGGTGCCACCACTACCAGCCTAACCACCACCGGCATGCGCAGGCCTATGAGTGCTAAACACCCGACTCAATGGAACCAAGGCCGTTCACCTCCTGCGGGTGACACCACTGCTCCTTCCCCTGTGTCACTTGCTGCCTCTGCGAGTCAACCACCCACCCAGGACCCCGACACGAGCGCCTCCCGCCCGAAAACTACCCCTTTGCCTCCACGATCCTCCACACTGTCCACCAATGTGTCCCTGCGCAGCGATCAGCTGTTATTAGATCAGACATTGGAGCGCAAGCGGAAATAAAGTTCCACCCACCCACATGCACAAGCCCTCAACGTCCACATACAGGGCCACACTAAATTTTAATGTGCTTCGCCTGCTCCCGCAGTGTAACTCGGTCACTCTGTAGTCATAGCCATACAGGGCCACGCTAAATTTTAATGTGCTTCTCCTGCTCCCACAGTGTAACTTGGTCATTCTGTAGTCACAGCCATACAGGGCCACGATAAATTTTTATGTGCTTCGCCTGCTCCCGCAGTGTAACTCGATCACTCTGTAGTCACTGCCATACAGGGCCACGCTAAATTTTTATGTGCTTCACCTGCTCCCGCAATGTAACTTGGTCACTCTGTAGTCACAGCCATACAGGGTCACGCTAAATTTTTATGTGCTTCGCCTGCTCCCGCAGTGTAACTCGGTCACTCTGTAGTCACAGCCATACAGGGCTACTCTAAATTTTTATGTGCTTCGCCTGCTACCGCAGTGTAACTTAAACACTCTGAACGAGTCTGACCCTGGGGCCGCTCATGTACTGCCCACACTGAGGATTGCGGGGCCTACCTTGGTCATGGTTTCTCAGACTTATTATGCCTCTTCCTCCAACCCCTCCTCCTCCTCCTACTCTCAGTTACCATCCGTGAGCACGGCGCCTTCAGTCGGTAGCTCTAGGTGCAGCAGCAGTGCCGTGGGTAAGCGCCAGCAGGCGGTGCTCAAACTGCTGAGCTTAGGTGACAAAAAGCACACCGCCCAAGAGCTGTTACAGGGCATCACGGCGCAGACCGATCTGTGGCTGGCACCGCTGAACCTCAAACCGGGCATGGTTGTGTGTGACAACGGCCGTAACCTGTTGGTGGCTCTGCAACTCACACATGTGCCATGCTTGTCCCACGTGTTTAATCTCATAGTTTAGAAGGTGTTTTTGGTGTTTCGCCTGCTACCTCACTCTAACTCGTTCACTCTGTTGTCACCGCCATACAGGGTCACGCTAAATTTTATTTCTTCTTCGACTGCTACCTCAGTCTAACTTGGTCACTCTGTTGTCAACCCCAATGCTGCATAAAGGTAATTTTTTGGGTGCTTCACCTGCTACCTCAGTCTAACTCGGTCACTCTGGGTTCACCGCCATGCTGCGTCAGGGTAAATTTTTGGCTGCTTCACCTGCTACCTCAGTCTAACTCGGTCACTCTGTCGTCACCGCCATGCTGCGTCAGGGTAAATATTTGGGTGGCTCACCTGCTACCTCATGTAACTTGGTCACTTGTTGGTTTCACCGGCATGCTGTGTCAGGCTTATGCCTGCGTCGTGGGGCGGGGGATAGGACAGTAGTGCCAGCATGGGTGATGGACCTTTGTTGCACCTAGTTGGGTGCTTCCCTAACATGTGATGGGCATGTGCCTCGCCCTTCTTGGTCTGGGTGAGCACAATTGCCTTGAGGGTCACCACCAGGCTGTTGCAGGAGAATTTGGGGTATTGGTGGGATTAGGCAGCCTCAGAGGCATCCATGCATGCTGCCCCTGCTGTTTCCTGTCCATTTCCGTGGTGTTTCCATCATTTTCTGAGGTTTCCAGGTTTTCACCCAGCCTTCCCTAGGCAGAGCCTTGGTCCCCTGCAAAAAATGCTTGAGTCTACCATTGACTTCAATGGGGTTCGTTACTCGAAACGAGCACCCGAGCATCGGGAAAAGTTCGTCTCGAATAACGAGCACCCGAGCATTTTAGTACTCGCTCATCTCTAAAGAAGACATCTCTCCTGACATTTGAAGTTTAGTAAATCCTTTTGAGATAATGAGTAGACTTATGAGATAATGTGTAGACTCCATGCGAATGAGGTATATATATTATGGTCCTCTCCAATCGGTGGTCAAAGGCAAGGCATATGATAGAACCAAGTTCATTGTCCATCTATTCATACATTTCTGGGAGAAATAACAAAGGAACCACAAATACATTCTTCCATAAAATGACAATGCTGAAAGAAGTATTTACAAACATATAAATAAAACAAGCACCAAAAAGATAATGAAAAGTTACTGACCATTTTTGGAATTGCAGTTCTTTCCCAGTAGCTTTTTAATAGTGCAGTAAATATCGTCAGAGCAAATGCAAGCTTTGAAATCTGGATATCTTTCAGTGAAGTAAAATATAGTCAAATTGCAATTCATCAAGTTTTTTAATTGACAGTTGATGCCTAAAATACAGAAAGGTTTCAAAGTTATAGAGACATGAAAAGTAAGCCACAAATATTGTGAACATAAGTTCAAGTGGAACAGAAAAGTCACTAAGAAACTTCAAAACGCTGGCTACACACCATTGTGCCTAAATTTAAGTGATGTCTTCACCACTTTCAAAAAATTGTGTGTGACAGGCATGTGGTTAGGGATGAGCAATCAGTCCTGGTACATTTATCATTGTCTCTAGCACCTGGAACTGGAGCTACAAGCTTAGTAGATTTCAATCTAGGTACACAGGCTGCTGGAAGACGTTCTTAGTTTATGATGAGGTTTGCACCTAGCTAAAAATTATGCGCATTCTATGGCGACACAGGAGGATATCAAGCATAGAAATACCAGTTTGGAAAAATGACCACCATTGTTTTAATACACAAATCAGAAAGACATTGGAGCAGGTTTAATAATGCTGTCCTAACTTAAGGGGTAATGTAGCAAACAAGCTGCATTAGAAGGAGTGTTCTTGCGTGTTTTGTCAGTGGAATGGGTATTTGAGACTTATTTATGAAGTATTTGCACTGTATTTTGTGTGGTTTGCGCCAAGTCCAGAAGTGTAAATTTACTAAGGGGCTACATTTCAGCCAGGTTTATTACTGTGACGTTTCTGTAAATAAAAAAAAAAAAACCCTTGCACAAAATTGCAACTGGTAGACCCTGGTAGACTGAAAAAGTCATAGATATTACTTGCAATAAATGTAACAAATGACTATATCAATCAGACACTCCATAAAACAACAATGGATAAAGTTTCATATTAACACGTTACCCATTTAGATTAAATTAGACCCGATAGGCAGACAGTGCACCAAATTTGTCACAGTGGCTTACACACTTTGACACTTTGCCTCCATTAAGCTACCTCCTACTAGTATGTGTAACAGTGGTTTCTTTCCCTGCGGTCCCGGGCTCCGTGTTCGGCGGTGAATCTGCTCCATGGTTTCTCTCCAGCCCTGGCACAGCATGCTTTCAGCTTGTTCCCTGTAGCACTTCGTTAAAGGCCAGCGCATAGTATAAAACATATAAATATGGCATAAGGCATTTACACCGGTTTACTTTAGGCAAACTAAGTAAGAATCCCAGTTCAATAGACTTAGTAGGTTTTATTAAAACTGATATAGAGAAAAAGTAGGGTAAGTGTTTTTGGAAATTTTCTATGGTTGACCGTAATGACAAGGTAAAGACAAGGAAATGTGAAATAAGCATACTTTTCAGAATCTCTCCTTAAGTAGGTTATACAGAGGAGGAAACTAAATAGAAAGATAGCCTTAAATGTACACAGCTCTTTCTATGGAAGTCTATGAGAGGTATCTTTATAGGCTTCCTATGACTGGTACCTTCAATTATGGCACAGTTTTTCATTAAAGTGGGTAAACCCCATCAAGACTGGTTTCACACACAGTGTTTTTTAGTGTTTTAGTAATGGGCTTGGAGATGTTTTTTGTTGCTAACTGTAGCTGTATTTTTATTAAATTTAAATTAAATTATTGAATTATTTAAATTAAATTATTACATTTATAAATGTATTATTTCATTAAACATATAGGAGATGCAATACTATAATAACAGTGAGAGTCAAGTAATATCCGGTAAACTAAATTACATTGTAATGAAGAATAAAACATGATGATAAACTCACACAACAAACACACAAAACACAAATAGCAAGACAGAGGGAATGTGTCACGCGAGGTCGGCGTCGCGCTCCCTCTGCACGACATCGCCGGACCTCTCCGCCCCCCTAGAGACGAGCAATAGGGAATTGAAGTGCTGGTCTTGTCAGCCAGCACTTCATGAGTTAATTCTCTGTTTGGGTTTAGCCATGTGGTGCTGATCACACCACATGGCTACTTTACATATTGTTTGGACAGCTTGCTCCGCCTCAGGTCATGTGATGCTGGCCACATCACATGATCCTGGGCGGGCTATTTAAAGATGGCAACTGCCTCACTCAGATGCCTGTGATTAGTCTTCTGAGATCAGTGCTGTGTGTTGGACCTTGCTGTTGGATTATTGGTATATTGGATTTTGGCTTCGGACTTAGACTACGCTTTTGCGATTCCCCTCGGTATTTGACGTGACCTCCTGTTCTTGACTTGGCTTGCTGACTATTCTGCTATTGTGTTTGTTCTGTCTGTGTTTGTCTTTCCCTGTGTTCCCTTCCCTTCCCTGTGCACGTACTCAGCATAGGGACCGTCTCCAAGTTACGGTTTTGCCGCCTAGGGCATCTACTGTAAGTAGGCAGGGAAAGAGGTGGGGTTCAGACAGGGCACACTATCCCTTGTTTCCCTGTCGTGACAGAATGAAGGAGAGAAGGTGGGTGAGAGGAATCATAGACAGAGCAGGAAAATGAAAGCACATGGCCACCTTGTCCTAGACAGCAGCCCTGTTGGACTACATGGTCTCAAATATCTAAGTCAGTTGCTCTTGAGGTTTGAAACTGCATTTTTATTTTTATTATTTTATTTTTTTTAGGTCAGATGTTATTTTAAAGTCTATAGTACAATATAAAATGCACTATGTACAAAGTGTTCTTGTTGGTTTTGGCATTTTTGGCATTTGTTTAATATATATGGTCTGGGCATTACACTGCTTTTTATAGCATTTTTCTTATACTTCTCTACAGGACATGAAAAAATGCATATTTTAAGTGCTAACCCCCCCCCCCCACCAAAAACGCTTGTAAAAAAAAAGTGCATTTAAAACTCCCAAACAAAAGTGTGTAAGGAGGAGACCTTACAAGGGTGCTTTCAGGTGGACAATATTTCATTCTTTCTAAACTTCCTGGACTGAGGTTGACCCTGTCTATTAAAAGGGTATCTTCACAAGAAAAATTTTCAGTAAAGATCATATTTGCATGCTGAGAAAATCTCAGCATGTTTTATTTTGTCTGTTTTTTCCAACAAGATTCAGAGAGGTTTTATTTATTTATTTTTTAAAATTTTCTTCACCTGTCTTCTTTTATAAATGACATTTTTACTGCTTATCATCCCAGTCTAATATTCTAGATCGTAAATAACATTTTAAAGTAGCATAAACATAATTTTTTTTCTCTGTTAACTTAATTTTTTATTTCATTTTGGAACTTTTCTTGTCATAACATGTTAACAATCAAACTCCTCCAAGTATATTACAAATTCAGTATATAGCGTGCATTAAATAGGGAGGAGATGCAAGCACAAAGTAGAGCATCCAATCTAAAATAAATTGGTGCAGTGGGGCAAAAATAGTATGCTGAGAAACGTAAAATATGAAAACAGCATTTTACTATTGCTTTATATTCCAAGTCTTCATGTAGACTCCTTTTGTATAGCCTCAAGGAACCAACTAAAATAATGATAATGTATGAACACCAATATTGTTCTCTACAGACAGCTGAATAAATATTTAACGCAAACACTAATTATTGATAAAAAAGGATTGATGCCTGCGCTGAAGCCTAAAATCAACAAATGACAAGCCTGTGCAGGACATTATATTGCAACACATACAACCTGTTTTAATATGTCTTGTACTGAAAATATTAATGCCATAAATTAGACCAGCCATAGAAATTAAATGCACATCATACTATATTAAATAAAGAGTAGCTTCCTTCTGTGTACATGAGCAGAGTTAAACTGTGATAAGGATTTACGAATAGAGGGGCACATTTATTAAGACTGGCATTTTAGACACCGGTCTTAATAAGCCCTATACCTGGCGCTGCATCCGCTGGAGTTATGAAGAGTCATCGGCCTCGCCATAACTTCCATGGATCAATTGCTGCTTCTAAATGTAAGACAGCTTCCTAGCTTTCTTACATTTAGACCACACATTTAGAGAGGTACTGGTGCTACTGTGAACGCCGTGGCCATACATTGTATAGTGGCTGTTCTTGGTATCGCAGCTCAGCCCCATTAACTTTTATGGGGCTGAGCTGTGTCTAGGCCACGTGACCTATGAACATGTCATCACTGGTTGCTACTGAGAGCTCCACTGCCTTCTCTAACAGCTGATCGGCAGGTCATCAGTGTTAAAGTCTCGGAAAGCCCCTTTAAATGTTTCTTTTTCATAAAATAATAACAAAACTTTGAAAAAAAACATTCCTGCTACACTTCATGCGTAATGGCTGGTATTGCATCTTAGCTCCCTTGATGTTAATAGCACTAAACTAGTGTAAAACCGCTTTAATATGCTTAGTATGGAAAAATAAATTGCAATGTAATTACTTTATTAATTTTGTGCTTTTCTACACCATCCAGAAATGGCACATAAGCACATAAGTAGTATGGTACAGTCAGCAAATTATAATTGTTTTGTACTTTGTGAAGTACAGCCACATCGTGGCTCCTTCCTAATGTTGTCTCTAATGTTGTTAAAAACAGATACACATTAAAGTGGATAAAAACTTCTTAGAAAAGGATGGGTCAAGAAAATAAACCAAGCGATATACACCATAAAATCCTTTGTGACTGCCATTTGGGCATATTCTACATATTTTCTGGCTCTTCTTGACATGCAGAATATGGCCCACGTGGGTCACTGCTATGGTCAGTGATTGAAATACTGACTAGGTACAGCATTTCCTGTGTGGCTGAGGTACCAGGAAGTATAGAGTGGGTGTGGGGAGTATTGCTTGTTTTTTTTTAGCCAAACTTGCTAAATTTTGTTAATCTAAGCTAAGCTCCAATGGTATTTATATTTATGTTAGTAGACATATCTTACACCTGTAAATTTCCAAGCTTTTTATGAAAAATATTGCAGAATTAAAAAGGTAAATTCTAGAACATGAAAGGGAACCAGAGTAGCTAGAAGTAGCCAACAAGACTGTTAATTTCTACTTCATTCATATGGTGTACTGTATGAAAGACTTTTTGCAAAAAAAAAAAGATCTTAGCTGTTTTGGAATGATCTTAGCTGTTTTGTTGGTGAAGTAGGATATGAGGCAAATTAATGAAGTGTTTGCAACATTTATTTTGTTTGAACCAATGCCTAGCACTTTGTACTTACTCACGGTTGGATACATGTTTCGTGGGCGGGGTTATATATTTAGCCAGGTTTATCAATTGCAAACTTTTGAAAGGTTGTAAAAAAAAGTTGCACATGTACTGCAGTACCTTGGTGGACTGAAAAATTACTAGATAATTGATGCGAAAAATTAATCAAATAGAATGTTTCCTTTTATTAAATTTGTCACAAAAAAACACACAATCCATGACAAGCTCCAAAAATTGGAGCACATTACCCCCTGAGTCTAAAGTCTTCAGAGTGAAATGCATCAAATTAATATGGTACATCTGGCAGTCAATGCATCAGAAAATCAAATCTATGCCAGCTACAAATTGGCATGGATTTCAGCTATAATTTACATCAGGCTGCAACTTGCCCTGCCCCCCTTCCTAAACCCCACCAATTATAGTGTAACTATAGTAAGTGCCATAATATGTGACTTGTTTAGGCAATAAAATCCTGAAAAAATCTGACCTTTAGTGTTGCTCCATTACATTCCTGGAATACAGTGAGTTTTATTTCCTTCAATAAGCATCTTTAGAACTGTCTAAATCAATCATTGAAGACTTTTGTCACTTACTTGTAAGATCACACATTCGTTCTGTGGTATTCCAAAGTCCTGCACATTCGTCTTCTGACATTCTGCATCTCTGTTTCAGGTTAAGACAATTTATAGCCTTTGATCTTGGTAGGTTTAAAAGAATTAACCAGAGAACTAAAATACAAATAAAGTAATCAGTTAACTCAATCCAGCATGTTAGTAAAATATGTCTTTAGTCTCAATAGGGTTTCAGAAAAAACATGTTCTTAAAGGCTATGTATACCGTTGAGGGGCAATGTTTTATTATTGCATTGTATATTGTATTTTTTTTAGCTAAAAATCATTTTTTAAATTGGTCTTTATTAAAAATGCGGAATCCTTTTTTCTGTATAGAGCTGAGATGCTGTATTAGCAGCCTGGGGATTTTCTGTCTTTTCCGTCATTTTGGGAGTAGAGAGACTCCTTATCTCTGCTGTCTGACATTATAAGAACTCATCAAAGGTCAATCCTTATCTTACTGATTTGAATGTGACTTAAATATGTGTTTATGACCTCTTAGTAGTTTAGAGATAAGGGTTGCTAGATGACCAGCACAAAGTGAAAGTACCAGTCACTCAGTTAGAAAAACAGTTAACGTTTTGTGACAGAATGGCCCAATATTTTAAAAATTGAAAATATTATGAGCAAAAATTGCCTCCAAAGGTGTACATAGCCTTTATAGGGGTTTTCTGAGTTATATATATTGATGACCTATCCTCAGGATAGGTCATCAATATCAGATCGGCAGGGGTGCCGGGTGTCTATGGAAGCAATTCTTCCCATAGAAATGAATGGGGCGGTGAGGTGTAATTACACCTACTCACCACTACCCCGTTATGGCCAGCATGTAAACAGTGAAGAGGAGGCAGCGCTAATACGGCGCGCGCCTCCTCTTCAAACAGCTGATCGGTGGGGGTGCCGGGTGTCGGATCCCCGCTGATCTGATATTGATGACCTATTCTGAGGATAGGTCATCAATATATATAACTCGGAAAACCCCTTTAAGTCTGTATTACACAGGCCAATTGAGCAAGCGATTGTTAGGAGGGTAGTATTCCCTCCTGACAATCACTTGCTAGCTAGCAGAGGAGACTGCTGCTATTACATGCAGCAATCTCCTCTGCAGCATGGGGAGGAGCAATAGCTAATGACATTGCTCGTCCCCATACTGTCTAGTGGTTTGCAGGCTGCAGATCGTTATTAGACAGCACGATCTGCCGCCGGCAAGCGTTGATTTTTAAGCATGCATAAAAATCTGAATTGCCCGATGAACAAGGCAATCAGTGTCAGTATTACAATGTAAGATGATCGCCAATTCAGAAAGTGTAATACAACCTTTAGTAATAACATAAAGTAGCAAGGTGTCTGACTGAGACCATTTCTTGAAAATTTAAATTTTTATTATAACAAGTAAAAGTTATAAGCAAACAAGTCATTCTGTAAGATTTTTAGTAACTGAGACCATTTCTTTTCATAACAGAATACTTTTAATTAATTGAAAAAAAGATGAATTTTACTGAAAGAGAGCTGGATGGAGCACTTTTCTTTCATCTGTTTCACACCTACCATATATGAGCTTGATATACATCTAATTCCAAAGGCGTTAAAGGGGTTGTCTCACTTCAGCAAACAGCATTTATTATGTAGAAAAAGTTAAGGCACTTACTAATGTATTGTGATTGTCCATGTTGCCTCCTGCTGGTTTGATTCATTTTTCCATCGCATTTCTTGTTTTGAGGGGTAACGACCAACACTGCAGTACAGATACAAGGTGCCCAGGATGAGAGCTGTTGTGCATGCATGCTTATGTGTCCTGGCCACCAGAGAGTCTGACACTTTTTCCTATATTGGGCATGCATGGCCACCGCTGCTGGTTGTAACCCCCTCGAAACAAGAAATAGTGTCTCCAGTAGTGCCCACAGAAGTAATAAGGCCCCTTTACGGTGCCCACAATAATTATAATGCTCCCATATAGTGCCCCTAGTAATTATAATACCCTTATAGTGCCCCCAGTAATTATAATATCCCTTACAGTACCCCAGTAACTTAAATACCCCCATATAGTGCCCCCAGTAGCTTACACAGCCTCTTTTAGTGCCCCTAAGTAGTTTAGATAACACCCTAGAGTGCCCCTAGTAGCTCAGATAGCCCCCTATAGTACGTCTAATAGTTCAGATAGTCCCCTACAGTGCCCCTAGTAGTTTAGATATCTCCCTAGAGTGCCCCTAGTAGCTCCAGCAATGGGAAAAGTAGCTAACTGGAGGGGGGAGGGCTGCTTTAGTAGCTAACTGGAGGGGGGGATGCTGCTTCCTCCTGAATGGTAGCAGCTAGAAACATGCAACTGGTCTTGTTTGAAAATATTAATAAAACTTTTGCATTACTGTAACACAGCAGGTGTGGAGAAAATGTGGCTACTGAAAAGATTTGGCTTGGGAACACTGTTTTCACCCTCAAACCCCATTATAATCATATGGACTCTTCTGCAGGGATCACAAGGCTGCTACCTTCAGGATAAGTCTCCGTTCAGAGGTTGATGACCCAAGAGGGTCAAGCGACAAAGGTATATGGCACTAACGAGACAGATAAAAGTTTTGTTATTGTGAAAATTGAGCTCAGGACAGGTGGAGTATATGCTGTAAGGTAAACATGATGTAGATTAGGGTAAGTAGCAAATGGTTGATATTGTGATCCTGAAGAGGTCACTGCAGGTGGCAAAGGGTCAATCCTGTAACAGTTAGAGGTCAGGCATGGGAAATTTGAACAATACAATAGAGGATTTTAGCAGGACTGGACAAGCTAGAAACCTAAAGCTCAGGCACCTTCACATGGGGGAAGGTGTCCTATATACATCAAGAAATGCTGCCATTGGATGGGGACAATTTAGTCTGCGCACATGCTGGCCATTTAAGAGCCGGAGAGAACACTTGCCTTAAAGGAGAGAGCAGCAGATTACAGCGTGAAACAGCAAAAGGAGTGAGCACTCTTTCATGCCTGTCCTGAGAGGGGAGATGCCAGCAGATTTGTGCCCACCAGTATTACAGTACTCACCTCTTTTGCTTCCTCCTTTTTTGTCCAGACAATAGATGCAGTTTTATGAGAAGAGTTTGTGCACTGATATTCACAGCAGGCTTTTCAAGGTTTCTTTCCAGCCTTTTTGACATGAAAGATGATTTTTACCTCAAATTTATCTTAAGGACCAATTGCAGTGTTAGCAGAGACTCAAGTCCTGAACTTGTAATTGAGTACCAGTGGTTTAAGGTGTGAGGCATGTAATGACTTGGGAATATGTGGAGATGGTGGAAGACATAACTTCTAGCAAACAGGGTTGATCTGTTTCACAATCTGAAAATGATCCAAGAACTGAGGAGTGAACTTGTGGGACAGAAAGTTGGAAACCTCAGAAGGTTTTTGAAGTGAATCAGACTTTGTCTTCTGTGTAAAAGTGTTGTGGTGGCCTTAATCTCATGTCATCAGATCTCTTCATACATTCAGCTACCTGGACCAGGGAGGCTTTAGTCTTCTGCCAGGTCTGGATGAAGTCCTGGAGAGTAGAATTGGCAGCTGGCACCTCTTAGGTAACTGAAACAGGAAGTGGAATCATC
Organism: Rhinella marina; assembly: GCA_900303285.1. Classification (NCBI taxonomy): domain Eukaryota; kingdom Metazoa; phylum Chordata; class Amphibia; order Anura; family Bufonidae; genus Rhinella; species Rhinella marina. Next base: position 45,244 of record ONZH01021625.1, on the reverse strand, counting down.
AGATGTTGCCCATGAACAATGTACAATGAAGAACTACCAGTGCATTTGCCTAAGTGGTTGTTAGAAGAGAGGAGGAGCTTGTGGTCTCCAGTAGAATAGCTCCTCTCAGCAGAAGAGAATGCTTTGGAGAAGTCTTGCAAGTAAGGTTCTCCTATGTCAGCACTGCCCCAGCTCCTACTGAAGACACATCCACCTCCAATGAAAAATGCCTATTGATGTCAGGGTGATGCAAGATGGAAGTAGCTTGCTTTAAGATTTGGAATGCAGCTTCCCCTTCAGGTGTCCAATCTTTGGCATTCATGACTTTTGTGGTGAGGGAAGATATAGGGGCAGTGAGCATGGAGAAATATGGGATCAGTTCACAATAATAATTAGGACTGGTTGGCTCTCAGGTCTTGAGGACGAGGCCAGTCAAGAACCACATATAGCTTCTCAGGGTCCATCTGTAGGCCATGGACTAAGTTCACATAGTCCAGAAATGGAAAAGGTAATCTCTTAAAGAGGCACTTGGCAAAGATCCTATTCTCCCGCAGAAATTGTAAGACAACACAAACATACTTCCAATGCAGCATCATATCCCACCACACAGACACATAACAGATCAATGAGAAGATGTTATTGACAGACTCCTGGAACATCGCTGGGGCATTGCTAAGGCCAAATTGCCTTTACAGGTGTTTGCCTTCCAATTATCCTACCCTTGGAATTGCATCAGGCTATAGGTACCCTATAAATCCAATTTAGTGAAGACCTTTGCCATGTGGATCCTGCCAAAAAATTCAGAAATCAAAGACAAGGGATATTTGTTTTTTCATTAAGATATGGTTCAGACCACGGTAGTCTATATAGAGCCAATTTCTGCCATTTAATCCCTTAGATGCGGTGATCAATAGTAACCACAGTATTTAAGTGGTTATTATTGAGCCAACATGCAACTGCAAAGTCCTTATGGTTATCATGGCAACCAGATGCCACCTGGGTTGCCATGTATGGAAGCCTATTAGACACTTCTAGAGGTTGGGCAAACTGTATAGAACTGTACAGAACAGGTACAATACACTGCATTAGATAATTATTTCAGTGTATTATACCAGTGATCAAAGTGTTAACAAAAATAAAAAGTAGAAAATATACATAGTAACATAGTAACAGTTTCTAAGGCCGAAAAAAGACATCTGTCCATCCAGTTCGGCCTGTTATCCTACAAGTTGATACAGAGGATCATAATTGGTATCGCCAGGGGTAAATCTATTGCTATAGCAGCAATAGTGACTGCAATGGGGTGCTATCATCTCAAGGGATGACAATAATTTGCTTTGCAGAAAAGCTATGTGTCTCCTGTGCTGCTCAGCTCTGCCTGTGTACAGTATGTGAAAGGGGTCCTCAGATGTACACCTCACGGGGAGCTGCAGCTGAATAGAAAGGCTGTGTATAGCTACAGAGGGACAGGACAGTAAGCCTGAGCGACTGAGTGTTCTACACAGTATTGATAGCTAAACTCCAGTGTCTCCTTTTTGAACCTCTTTCTCACACTTCCACCCCAAATACAGTCTACAATGTTTTCCTCCCCTATGCACACTGCAGCCTTCCTGTGCTGTTGTTCTGCCATCTAACTGTATAGTTATCTTGCACTTTCGGTCTCAACCCTTTACTTTCCTATCTACTGTAAACTATACTCATCCCCTAGTCCTTCATCCCCTGACAGGCATAGTACTCTGCAGTATACTGTAGAAGTACTGCTGTGTAATATATCAGTGATTGCATGATCAAGTCCCTTAGTAGGACTAAAAAATTAAATAAATTGGTTAAACATAAATAAGAGACAAAAAATTAGTGTCCATTGTATAAAAGTAGTAAAACACAAAAACTATATACATTTCTTATCATCATAACTACTGTGACCCACAAAATAAAGGCAATTTTCATGCCTATGATTCTGTCATGTGATTTTATATTTCCCCCTTTGTCTACCTGAGAGATAAGGAGAATACACGATAGGCAATCACTTTTCCTCTGCTATACCAATACACTGTTTGCCCAGTAATCACATGCTTGATGTCTCATAATAAGGGGTTCTGGGGTCTGTTCATGAACTTAGGGGTCTGGCCTGGCGTAACATAACACTTCAATGCTTAATATTTTGATCTGCGATTTCTAAGTAGTCACAGGCACGTTATTGCTGCAGCAAAAACATAACACCATAGCTGCATCAGTGAAAAAAATTGGAGCTGCAGTTCTGAAATAGACATAGTTCAGGATGGTGAGTAAATGTTTGTTTCTATAATGCTAAAAATGTTCCTGCCTTAAAAAAAGGAGTTGTCCAGTTTTATCATATTGATTACCTATTCCAGGCATGGCCAACCTGCGGCTCTCCAGCTGTTGTAAAACTACAACTCCCACCATGCCCTGCTGTAGGCTGATAACTTTTGGCAGTCTGGGTATGCTGGGAGTTGTAGTTTTGCAACAGCTGGAGAGCTTCAGGTTGGCCATTCCTGACCTATTTTCATCATGAGAGACCATTAATATCAGATTGGCGGGGGTCTGACTCCCAGCACCCCTACTGATCAGTTACTTGAAAAGACCACGTAACTTGGATGAGAATCACATTCTCTTAACTGTTTACCTGCTCGCTGTTGACATTGCAGTGCAATTACAATACATTCACTTGAATGGAACAGAGTAACTTAAATTACACTGCTACGCCGCTGCAAAGTTGAAGGTCAGCATGTACACAGAAAAGAGCTAATCGGCAAAGCTGCTAAGAGTCAGACTCCCACCGATCTGATATTGATGGCCTATCCTGAGCTTAGACAACCAGACAATCCCTTTAACTTTGACAACCCCTTTAACTATAAATAGAGATGAGCGAACATGCTCGTCCGAGCTTGGTGCTCGTTCGAGCATTAGGGTATTCGTACATGCTCGATACTCGGACGAGCATATCGCGATCCTCGAGGAAATGGCATCTTCCTCTTCCTGTTAGGCACCTTTTCTCAGCCAATCAACATGCAGGAGAGTCTTTGGTACCTCTTAGCATCATGTGGGACCCCTACAAGTCGATAGCAGGGATTGGCTGGCCAGATCAGATGACCTGGGAATATAAGAATCTGGTCCCGCGCTGCTCGAGTCAGACGCCGCCTGCATGAGATTAGGGATAGTGCTGCCGTCTGTCAGGGAGAGTGCTAGGGCCTCAATTTAGATGTTGGTTAGGCAGGAATCATCCTCAAAGAAGCCAACAGCCCTTCTAAGGGCTACAAGCACCTTTGGTCTCCTCCTGGCTGCTGGCTGGGACTTGTAGTGCAGCTACCGCCATCTTGGCTGCACACTGTGCAAAGCGACTGGTGGCAGAAGGGACAGCACGAGGTCCACACAGACCCCAAAGAAATTGCCCAAAGTCCTCTCAGTACTCATTTTTGCTGCTGCTGCTGCTGTACCTTGGCTTGCTGGGATCTGTAGGGAATACGTTTTTTTCTCATTTATATATACTACAGTGCAGTGAACAAGTCTGTAGTGTGCTGTACAGTAGCGTCAGTCTAGAAAATATGTTTTTTCTCTCAGTTATATATACTACAGTCCAGTGAACAATTATAGAAACATAGAAACATAGAAGATTGACGGCAGAAAAAGACCACCTGGTCCATCTAGTCTGCCCTTTTATTATCCTTTTATTTTTATCTTAGGATAGATACATGTTTATCCCAGGCATGTTTAAATTCAGTTACTGTGGATTTATCAACCACCTCTGCTGGAAGTTTGTTCCAAGCTTCTACTACTCTTTCAGTGAAATAATATTTTCTAATGTTGTTCTTGATTTTTCCCCCAACTAACCTCAGATTGTGCCCCCTTGTTCTTGTGTTCTGTTTCTTATTAATAACACTTCCCTCCTGAACTTTATTCAGTCCTTTAACATATTTAAAAGTTTCAATCATGTCCCCCCTTTCTCTTCTTTCCTCCAGACTATACATATTAAGAACTCGGAGTCTTTCTTGATAAGTTCTATGTTTTAGACCTTCCACCATTTTTGTAGCTCTTCTTTGGACCCGTTCTATTTTAGCAATATCCTTTTGCAGGTGAGGTCTCCAGAATTGAACACAGTATTCCAGATGTGGTCTCACTAGAGCTCTATACAGAGGGATCATTATCTCCCTCTTTCTGCTCGTTATACCTCTAGCTATGCAGCCAAGCATACGATTTGCTTTCCCCACCGCCTGGCTGCATTGGTTACTCATTTTGAGGCTGTCAGAGATGACTACCCCCAAATCCTTCTCTTCTGAGGTCTTTGTTAGCACAGAACTGCCAATACGATACTCAGATAGAGGATTTCTTCTCCCCAAGTGCATTATTTTACATTTGGAAACATTGAACTGAAGTTTCCATTGTTTTGACCACTTATCTAATGAAGATAAATCATTCTCCATATTACCGACACCTCCTGGAACATCAACCCTATTACACACTTTTGTGTCATCAGCAAACAAGCAAACCTTCCCTACCAAGCCGTCCCTTATGTCACTTACAAACATGTTAAACAGAACAGAACCCAGAACAGATCCCTGTGGCACCCCACTTGTAACCAGCCTCTCCTCAGAATACACTCCATTAACAACAACCCTCTGGTATCTGTCCTTCAGCCAACTGCAGATCCATTGAACTATCCAGGGGTTAAGTCCAATTTTTGATAACTTCTCTATCAGCTCTTTATGGGGAACCGTATCGAAAGCTTTACTGAAATCCAGGTAGGCGATATCCACAGCACCACCTTCATCCAGCACTTTAGTTACATAGTCAAAGAAATCAATGAGATTAGTCTGACATGATCGGCCCTCAGTAAAGCCATACTGGTTTGGGTCCATCAAGTTGTTCATTGTTAGATGGTCAATTATCTTCTTTTTTAGTAGAGTCTCCATCATTTTTACCACTACAGATGTCAAGCTGACTGGCCTATAGTTACTAGCTTCTTCTCTACTACCCTTCTTGTGAATGGGTACAACATTAGCCATTCTCCAATCATCAGGAACATCTCCTGTAAGAAGGGACTGATTATATAGATCAGTCAGGGGGCCAACAATCACAGATCGGAGTTCTTTAAGAACTCTGGGGTGGATGCCATCTGGACCCATTGCCTTATTTAACTTTAGCCGGACAAGTTCCTGTAGAACATCGGCCTCTGAAAACACTGGGGCTAAGACTTTACAACTAGGGGCAATGCTATGTCCAGCCATGTTCTGATTATGAAAGTCGCCATCTGAAAAAAACTGAGCAGAAGTAGTTATTCAGATGGTCAGCGACCGTCTTATTCCCATCTATATACAGATTTTTTCCATTGCTAAGTTTTGTAATGCCGCAGTTTTTCTTCTTCCTGTCACTAATATATCTGAAGAAGGTTTTATTTCCCCACCGCCTGGCTGCATTGGTTACTCATTTTGAGGCTGTCAGAGATGACTACCCCCAAATCCTTCTCTTCTGAGGTCTTTGTTAGCACAGAACTGCCAATACGATACTCAGATAGAGGATTTCTTCTCCCCAAGTGCATTATTTTACATTTGGAAACATTGAACTGAAGTTTCCATTGTTTTGACCACTTATCTAATGAAGATAAATCATTCTCCATATTACCGACACCTCCTGGAACATCAACCCTATTACACACTTTTGTGTCATCAGCAAACAAGCAAACCTTCCCTACCAAGCCGTCCCTTATGTCACTTACAAACATGTTAAACAGAACAGGACCCAGAACAGATCCCTGTGGCACCCCACTTGTAACCAGCCTCTCAGAATACACTCCATTAACAACAACCCTCTGGTATCTGTCCTTCAGCCAACTGCAGATCCACTGAACTATCCAGGGGTTAAGTCCAATTTTTGATAACTTCTCTATCAGCTCTTTATGGGGAACCGTATCGAAAGCTTTACTGAAATCCAGGTAGGCGATATCCACAGCACCACCTTCATCCAGCACTTTAGTTACATAGTCAAAGAAATCAATGAGATTAGTCTGACATGATCGGCCCTCAGTAAAGCCATGCTGGTTTGGGTCCATCAAGTTGTTTATTGTTAGATGGTCAATTATCTTCTTTTTTAGTAGAGTCTCCATCATTTTTACCACTACAGATGTCAAGCTGACTGGCCTATAGGTACTAGCTTCTTCTCTACTACACTTCTTGTGAATAGGTACAACATTAGCCATTCTCCAATCATCAGGAACATCTCCTGTAAGAAGGGACTGATTATATAGATCAGTCAGGGGGCCAACAATCACAGATCGGAGTTCTTTAAGAACTCTGGGGTGGATGCCATCTGGACCCATTGCCTTATTTAACTTTAGCCGGACAAGTTCCTGTAGAACATCGGCCTCTGAAAACACTGGGGCTAAGACTTTACAACTAGGGGCAATGCTATGTCCAGCCATGTTCTGATTATGAAAGTCGCCATCTGAAAAAAACTGAGCAGAAGTAGTTATTCAGATGGTCAGCGACCGTCTTATTCCCATCTATATACAGATTTTTTCCATTGCTAAGTTTTGTAATGCCGCAGTTTTTCTTCTTCCTGTCACTAATATATCTGAAGAAGGTTTTATTTCCCTCCTTAACAGATATGGCCATTTCTTCCTCCTTTGAAGCTTTAGCAGCATTAATGATCTGTTTTGTCTTCTTCTGTATAATTTTATACACTTCTCTGTCCGCTACACTTCCAGACTCTTTATACCTCTTATAGGCAGACTTTTTATCATTCACTATAGCTCTTACCTCTCTAGTAAACCATAGTGGATTTCTCTTTCTTTTCCTTTTGCTAATTTGTCTAACATATAGTCTAGTTGCCTTTAAGAGGACTTCTTTAAATGCCTTCCACTGAGCACTCGCTCTTGCTGTTTTATCCCGCCCTTTTAATTCTTTCTTTACATATTCTCCCATAACCTCAAACTTGGTCTTCGTAAAATCCAATACTTTGGTTGCAGAATGGGATTTCTCACAGTCAGTTTGGACTTCGAACCACAAACATTGGTGGTCACTGGAACCCAGATTTTCTCCCACCTTCACCTCAGATACCAGATCACCATTTGTAAATACTAGATCTAGGATATTTTCACCTCTAGTTGGCGCTTTCACCAACTGTTTTAGGGACATACCCGTCAGGGCCTCTACTATGTTCCTACTTTTGCATGTGGACGCACAAGGGATATTCCAATCAACATCAGGCATGTTGAAGTCTCCCATAACTACAATATCTCCCTTTACTGCCATTTGGGTAATCTCATCCACCAGCATAATGTCATGCTCTTCAGATTGCCCTGGAGGCCTATAGATTGCACCTACTCTGGTAACAGATCCCTTTTTATTTTGCATTATTTATGTAATTATGTAGTGTGCTGTACAGTAGCGTCAGTCTAGGGAATACAGTTTTTCTCTCAGTTATATATACTACAGTCCAGTGAAAAATTGAGTGGTTTGCGGTAAAATAGCCGCCATTTAAAGACTACGTTTTTTTCTCTCAGTTATATATACTATAGTCCAGTGAAAAATTGAGTGGCTTGCATTAAATTGGCCGCAGTCTAAAGACTACGGTTTTTCTCACAGTTATATATACTACAGTCCAGTGAAAAATTTAGTGGTTTGCGGTACAATAGCCGCCATTTAAAGACTACGTTTTTTCTCTCAGTTATATATACTACAGTCCAGTGAACAATTATGTAGTGTGCTGTACAGGAGCGTCAGTCTAGGGAATATGTTTTTTCTCTCAGTCATATATACTACAGTGCAGTGAACAATTCTGTAGTGTGCTGTACAGTAGCATCAGTCTATAAAATACGTATTTTCTCTCAGTTATATGTACTACAGTCCAGTGAAAAATTGAGTGGTTTGCGGTATAATAGCCGCCATTTAAAGACTACGTTTTTTCTCTCAGTTATATGTACTACAGTCCAGTAAAAAATCGAGTGGTTTGTGGTACAATAACCGCCATTTAAAGACTACGTTTTTTTTCTCAGTTATATATACTGCAGTCCAGTGAACAATTATGTAGTGTGCTGTACAGTAGCGTCAGTCTATAAAATACTTTTTTTCTCTCAGTTATATATACTACAGTCCAGTGAAAAATTGAGTGGTTTGCGGTACAATAGCCACCATTTAAAGACTACGTTCTTTCTCTCAGTTATATGTACTACAGACCAGTGAAAAATTGAGTGGTTTGCGGTACAATAGCCGCCATTTAAAGACTACATTTTTTCTCTCAGCTATATATACTACAGTGCAGTGAACAATTCAGTTGTGTGCAGTACAGTAGCAGCAGTCTAGAGGTGACACCAACAAGTAACCAAGTTAGTTGAGGTAGCAGGTGAGCCACCCAAAAATTTACCCTGACACAGCATGGCGGTGAACCCAGAGTGACCAAGTTACACTGAGGTAGCAGGTGAAGCACATAAAATTTTACCCTGACACAGCATGGTGGTGAAACCACCAATGTCTTGGTCAGACTGAGATTGTAGTCAAATGGCTATAGATGAGGCTCCCAAAAATTTGTTTTGGAGTGTCTGAAGTTGATCCTCCAGAAAAATAGTTTTGGAGTGTCTGTAGTTGACCCTCTATAGGTAGCAGGTGAAGCACATAAAATTTTACCCTGACACAGCATGGCGGTGAAACCACCAATGTCTTGGTCAGACTGAGATTGCAGTCAAATGGCTATAGATGAGGCTCCCAAAAATTTGTTTTGGAGTGTCTGAAGTTGATCCTCCAGAAAAATTGTTTTGGAGTGTCTGTAGTTGACCCTCCTATAAAATTGTTTTGGAGTGTCTATAGTTGACGCTCCTAAAAAATTGATTAGAGAGAGGGCCTGTAGGTGGCCCTCCGTAAACATTGTTTGTAAAGAGCACCAGTTGGCCCTCAGAAAAATTGCCTGTTGGCTCAGCGTTTGTGTGTGAAGAGAAGAAGGAGGAGTTCCCCTACCAGTGCTTGACAAGCTGCCTTCTCGCCTCCTCTCCTCCGCTAGTTGGCCCACAGAACTACGTCCTCTGCCGCTAGCGGTGTCAGATGGGAAGGATAGTTTCAGCTTGTGCACCAGGGCCTGTTGATATTGATTCACTCTCATACTCCTTTCCTCTACAGCAATGAGAGTGGAAAAGTTCTGCTTGTACCGGGGGTCCAGGAGGGCGAACACCCAGTAATCATTGTTGTCAAAAATGCTTCTAACGCGAGGGTCACAGGAAAGGCAGCCTAACATGAAGTCAGCCATGTGCTCTAGAGTCCCAAAACGCAAGAATTGCCTTTCCTCAATAGGCTGACTCTCCATTTCCTCCTCCTCCAACTCCTCCTCTTCAGCCCATACACGCTCAACAGATTAGAAGGAATGAGCATAAGTACCTTCTTCAGTCTCGCCAACAGTCTCCTCCTCTTCCTACTCATCCTCCTCCTCCAATACACGCTGAGAAACAGACCTGAGGGTGGTCTGACTATCAAGCAATGTATCTTCTTCCCCCATCTCCTGTGACAAGCGCAAAGCCTCTGACTTCATGCTGAGCTGTGACTTTTTCAGCAGACAAAGCAGCGGGATGGTGACGCTGATAATGGTGGCATCGCCGCTGACCATCTGTGTTGACTCCTCAAAGTTGCTTAACACCTGACAGATATCAGACATCCATGTCCACTCCTCATTGTAGACTTGAGGAAGCTGACTAACCTGACTACCAGTTCTCGTGGTAGTTGTCATCTGGCAGTCTACAATCGATCTGCGTTGCTGGTAAACCCTGGCTAACATGTGTAATGTGGAATTCCATTGTGTGGGCATGTCGCACAACAGTCAGTGAGCTGTCAGTTGTAAGCGCCGTTGCACTGCCCTGAGAGTGGCAGAATCTGTGGTTGACTTGCGGAAATGCGCACAGATGCGTTGCACCTTGGTGAGCAAATCAGACAAATTGGGGTAGGTCTTGAGGAATCGCTGAACCACAAAATTGAACACGTGGGCCAGGCAGGTTTTATATGCAGTGTTTATATGGGTTGTTGTTACTTTGGGAAATAGTATTGGTATATAATGGCACTTGTGTGAGTCTGCCGAGTTGCATAGCCGCCACCAGGTTACGCCCATTGTCACACACAACCATGCCTGATTTTAGTTTCAGTGGCGCCAGCCAAAGATCGGTCTGTACCGTGATGCCCTGTAACATCTCTTGGGCAGTGTGCCTCTTGTCACCTAAGCTCAGCAGTTTCAGCACCGCCTGTTGGCGCTTACCCACGGCAGTGCTGCTGTGCCTAGAGCTACCGACTGAAGGCGCCGTGCTCACAGATTGTAATTGAGAGTAGGCGGAGGAGGAGGGGTTGGAGGAAGAGGCATAATAAGTCTGAGAAACCGTGACTGAGGTAGGTTCCGCAATCCTTGGTGTGGCAGTACATGAGCGGCCCCAGGGTCAGACTCGGTCCCTGCCTCCATGAAGTTAACCCAATGTGCCATCAGGGAGATATAGTGTCCCTGCCCGCCAGCACTTGTCCACATGTCCGTGGTTAGGTGAACCTTCTCAGTAACCGCGTTGGTCAGGGCACGGATGATGTTATCTGACACGTGTTGGTGTAGGGCTGGGACGGCACATTGGTAAAAATAGTGGCGGCTGGGGACCAAGTACCGAGGGACAGCCACCGCCATCAGGTTGCAGAAAGCATTAGTCTCTACCAGTCTATAGCATAGCATCTCCAGGCTCAGCAGTTTGAAAATGTGGATGTTTAGGGTTTGTGTATGTGGGTGGGTGGAATTGTATTTGCATTTGCGCTTGCGATCCAATGTCTGATGCAAACACAGCTGAAGGCTGCGCTGGGACACATTGGTGTAGGGTGTGGAGAATCGTGGAGGTGAAGGGGTGGTTGTAGGGCGGGAGGCGCTCGTGCCGGGGTCCTAGGCGGGGGGTTGACGCGCAAGGCCAGTATGTGACACAGGGGAAGGAGCAGTGGCGTGACCTGCAGGAGGTGAACGGCCTTGGTTCCATTGACTCGTGTGTTTAGCACTCATATGCCTGCGCATGCTGGTAGTGGTTAGGCTGGTAGTGGCTCCTCTGCTGATCCTGGTGTGGCACAGGTTGCACACCACAGTTCGTCGGTCATCCTCACTTTCTTTAAAGAACCTCCAGACTTGTGAACATCTAGGCCTCGGCACGGGAGCTTCACTCCATGAAACAGTTGCTGATCTACTTGCTCTGGCCCTGCTTCTCCCTCTGGCCACCCCACTGCCTCTTCCAACCTGTTCTGGTGCTGCACTTGCCTCCCCCTCAGAAGCACTGTCTTGACTAGGCTTACCAACCCAGCTCGGGTCAGTCACCTCATCATCCACCAGCTCTTCCTCCGATTCCTCACTCTCCTTCCCCCTCGGACTTACTGCCCTGACAACAACGTACTGTCTGACAACCGTGTCTCATCATCATCATCTGACACCTCTTGACACACTACTTGCACTAATTCCACACTCTCATCACCCACATACTGCGAAAGTTTGAAATTCCGGTCATTGGGACAGAGGAACTGCTCCGGTTGCTGCTGAGCAGTGGTTTGTGACTCTGGGAAGGGTCCTGAGAAGAGTTCCTGTGAGTATGCCGGATCTGAATCCATATTTTCCATGGGGGGGCCAAGCTGGGGGGAAGGAGGTTGAGCTGGAGGAGCCAGAGGTCTACTCCCTTGGCTAGTGTGGGTGGACTGCGTGGACGACTGGGTGGTGGACACATTATCCGCTATGCACGTCATCACCTGTTCGCACTGTTGTGGTTTCAATAGTGGTGTACCACTTGACTCTGTAAGTTGCGAGATGAAGCTAGGGAGCAAAACTCTGCAGCGTTCCACTTCTCCCTCATCAGTAGGTACTGTGTCACCCTGCCCAGGACCATGGCCTCTGCCCCCCTACATCACTTGGACGCCCACGTCCTCGTCCTCGACCCTTAGCCCTTGGGTTCAACATTTTGTGTAATCACTAAACTGTAGAATTAATATCTAAGGCCAAAAACGTATTCTCTAGACTGTGGCTAGTGTACCACACACCACACAATTTTTCACTGGACAGTATTAAATGTATCTGAGAGAAAAAACGTATTCTCTATACTGCTGCTAGTGTACCGCACAACACAGAATTTTTCACTGGACTGTATTAAGTGGATCTGAGAGAAAAAACGTATTCTCTAGACTGCGGCTAGTGTACCCCACACCACACAATTTTTCACTGCACTGTAGGATATATAACTGAGAGAAAAAACGTATATTTTCTAGACTCCGGCTAGTGTGCAGCACACAACAGAATTTTGCACTGCACTGTAGTATATATAACTGGCGGAAAAAATGTATATTTTCTAGACTCCGGCTAGTGTGCAGCACACGACAGAATTTTTCACTGCACTGTAGTATATATAACTGAGAGAAAAAACGTATATTTTTTAGACTCCGGCTAGTGTGCAACACACGACAGAATTTTTCACTGCACTGTAGTATATATAAGTGAGAGAAAAAACACATTTTCTAGACTGCGGCTACTGTATCGCACACCACAGAATTGTTCGCTGGACTGTAGTCACTGCCATGCTGTGTCAGGCTAAATTTTTGTGCGGTTCAGCTGCTATCTTAGTCTAACCAAGCCACTCTGGAGTTCACCGCCATGCTGTAAACTGCAATCTCAGTCTCAACAAGTCATCCTGGGGTTCACCCCCATGCTGTAGACTACAATTTTAGCGGGTTCACCTGCAATCTCAGTCACAGACTGTCATTCAGCTGTGCGCCACCATGCTTTTTTAAACCATTCGTTTCTGACGGTCACCTCCATCACCCACGATTTTTTGGAGGCTTGCCACTACACTGTCAGCCAAAATTGTCTTGAGGGTCACCGGCGGCCTCTCCCCCACAACTTCAAGGAGGGTTACTACCAGGCCCTGGCACACAAACATTGTCTTGAGGGGCACTAAAAGGCTCTGCACCCACCCACGTGTGGAGACTAATAGGTGGGTGCAGTCAGGGGCGGTCTTGGGCACCACGCATCCTATGCATTTGCGTAGGGCCCCCGGCATCCAAGGGGGCCCCCACGCTCTTCTCTTGTGCCGGTGCCCAAGACCGCCCGCCCATGCCACTTGCAGGGCCGCACCGCCAATTAGCCAGGTGCGGCGCAGCCCTGCGCACAGATAGGGGCAGAGGGAGATGAGCGCTTCCATTGTGGAAGCGCTCATCTCCATAGTCATCTGTATCGCCGTCCTCAGGACGTCGATACAGATGCCTGTATTGTACTGGGGCAGGGGAGGGAGAGGCGTCTCCCCTGCCCGTTCCTCTGATAGGCTGCAGGCACTGGGCCTGCAGCCAATCAGAGGCCGGCTCAGGCGGCGCGATGACGTCATCGCGCCGCCTGAGCCGTACAGCGCGGGACACAGGCCGGAAAAGGCCTGCATCGCATCGCTGCCAGCACCATGGAGTTAAGTATAAGTGTTCATTTTTTTTTATTTTTTTTTTATTGTAGCAGTCACCGACCGGAGCTCAATTGGGGGCACTGGGGGCATTTTGGGGGCATTTTTACTGGCACATGGGGGCACTGGGGGCATTTTACTGGCACATGGGGGCATTTTTACTGGCACATGGGGGCACTGTGGGCATTTTACTGGCACATGGGGCACTGTGGGCATTTTTACTGGCACATGGGGGCACTGTGGGCATTTTTTCTGGCACATGGGGGCACTGGGGGCATTTTTACTGGCACATGGGGGCACTGGGGCATTTTTACTGGTACTGGGGGCATTTTTACTGGCACATGGGGGCACTGGGGGCATTTTTACTGGCACATGGGGGCATTTTTACTGGCACATGGGGGCACTGGGGGCATTTTTACTGGCACATGGGGGCACTGAGGGCATTTTACTGGCATGGGGCATTTTTACTGGCACATGGGGGCACATGGGGGCATTTTTACTGGCACATGGGGGCATTTTTACTGGCACATGGGGGCACTGGGGGCATTTTTACTGGCACAAGGGGGCACTGGGGCATTTTTACTAGCACTGGGGGCACTTCTTACTGGCACATGGGGGCACTGGGGGCATTTCTTTATGGCATGGGAGCACTAGGGGCATTTTTCTGGCACATGGGGGCACTGGGGCATTTCTTACTGGCACATGGGGGCACTGGGGGCATTTCTTACTGGCACATGGGGGCACTGGGGGCATTTCTTACTGGCACATGATTTTGAGGGGGAATCAATGGGGGGAACTTCTGGCGCATTATTGGGGCATTTCTTACTGGCACATAATTTGGGGGGCATCTATGGGTGGGGAGCACTTCTTACTGGCACATTGGAAGCATTATTACTTCTGGGGCAGTGGGGACATTAGTACTGTGGGGGGCACTATTACTGTGGGGGGCACCCTGGCACAGTATCAGCGCAGTTATTTCTGGGGGACATTATGTTCACACTATTACGGGACAGTATTTGCTGGGCGCAGTTATTTTTGGACACTGTGTGCCAATAATTATTGAAGGGCACTATCTGTGTGGTACTAGTGGCACAGTACTGGGGTGGTAGGATGATTTGTCCAGAAGATGGGAGGATGATGGAAAAGTAGTAAACTAAGATTTTTTTCTGTCAAACTGCAGAGATAAGAAATGGCTGAAAAATGGCGTCTGGTCTGAAAGGAGGAGATGAGGAAAGAGAAGATCTACATCCGAGGAGACGTCACTGGATGTAAGAGGTATGAGGTGCTGTATTATACTGGATGTAAGAGGTATGGGGCGCTGTATTATACTGGATGTAAGAGGTATGGGGCGCTGTATTAGGTGGGGGGGCCCAAGCTGAACTCTTGCACCAGGGCCCATGAGCCTTTAGCTACGCCCCTGCAGCCCAGCCAATAGAGAGCTGGGAGTCTGGGACACGCCATAGGCTGTGGGCAACCTTGACCCCCCCTCCAGTGAGGTGTAGGGGGTGTGTCATTGGGGGGGGCGTGTCATCAGAGGCCGTGTCATCAGGGGTGTGAGGTGTCATTGGGGGGGGCCCCCCAGACATAACTTCGCTTAGGGCCCCAGAAATGCCAAGACCGCCCCTGGGTGCAGTGTGCGTCTTAGCCCGTCTGGAATTAGGAAAGCTGGGCACTGTGCTTGGAGGTCTTTGTGTCTGCCGTGGACAGGGTGGGTGGGTGGTGGGTGCGTGTTTGCCCGTCTGGGATGGGGAGAGCTGGGCACTGTGCTGGGAGAACTTTGTGTACGCTGTGGACTACTGGGTGGGTACGGAGAGGGAGACGCTTATGCCTGCTTTGTGGGGCAGGGGATAGGACAGCAGTGCCAGCATGGGCAGTGGTGTCACCCGCAGGCGGTGATGGACCTTCATTGCACCTAGTTGGGTGCTTTCCTAACATGTGCCAGTGCATGTGCCTTGCCCATCTTGGTCTGGGTCAGCACAATTGTCTTGAGGGTCACCACCAGGCTGTTGCCCAGAATGTGGGGTAATGGTACGATTAGGCAGCCTCACAGGCATCCATGCATGCTGCCCCTGCTGTTTCCTGTCCATTTCCGTGGTGTTTCCATAATTTTCTAAGGTTTCCAGGTTTTCACGCAACCTTCCCTGTGCAGAGCTTTGGTCCCCTACAAAAAATGCTCGAGTCCCCCATTGACTTCAATGGGGTTCGTTATTCGAAACGAGCACCCGAGCATCCGGAAAAATTTGACTCAAATAATGAGCACCCGAGCATTTTAGTGCTCGCTCATCTCTAACTATAACATAGAGCTGGTAGATATTAATGTTCAGACAGAAGGGAGGTGGCAGTGAATAGTTTGGCCGAATCTATATGATTATATTATATACACCACACAATGACAAAAAATTAAAACAATGTTGGAATTGCTCATCTAAGAAAAAGTGGATGAGAAATGATGAAAATTTAATATATAAGCCAAAATGACACCGAAGGTGAATTATTGCTCTTTTAATTTTTGAGGAAAAGCTAATTTGCATACTTTGAGATTTCTGGGAAAGATATTCAAATTAGCTTTCCTTCCAAAAAATAAAGAACACTTAGACTATCAGATGCCAGCAGATATTAAAATATTAATATGCAATATCTATTTCCCAGAAAGACAGAGCATTGTTGGCTGGACTACAATACTGCTCATGCATTCTTGTTGGTCTCCTTAATGAGACAGTGCACCCATAAGGGTGTCCCCCCCCTCCCAAGGCCATTCAGATAAACAGGGTAATTTTTTTTTGAGATACTCAGTACTCTTGTCCTTTCAAAAGGAGGACTGGCTTGCTTGTTTCATTCAAAGAAGGATAACTTTGGGGTATCTAGTGCTCTTCTCCTTTCTAAAGTACAACTGATTTGCATTACACGTGGGACTCTTCTGTGTCGTTCACTCAAAACAAAGCGCAACAAATTGACACTGACTTCTGAATCAGTAGAATTGATTTCCTCATCTCTAATGCCAAAGTAAACTTACACATGGCAAAAGTTTGTCATCAACTACTTCGACTACCTGTATTGAGAATATTTCCAAATGGTCTGTTAATTTCAGATTTATTCATAAATAAACCCACATAAACATATACCACTAACATGATGTACTATGACGTCAGATATGAGGAACTGGATTGTGACATTAAGGCTAAAAATACATGTGTTCTTAAGGAGTTAATGAATTTTCTGTGAGGCTTTATTTTCTGAATTGTGTTGTATGTCTGTTCCAGACAGACATCTCCACAGCAAAGTGCTTACATCACCATGCTATTTCACGACAATGGTACATTTTTTATCACATGCAGAGTTCTAGCTTTGCTCTAATGAAGACATTTTTTCAATTATCTTCATTTTCCTTTTTTCAAATATGGCAACCTATCAAAGATACTTACTGTATACTATAAAATTAATGTCTCTCTAAAGGGATATCCAGACCTCTTCACCTGACACAGCCAAATAACAGGAGGAAATTATGAGGTCAAGACTTTCTATTCAATCAATACCTTTTTAGGGTAGAACATTTTGTACCTTTGAATGTTTCAACATTGCCTAGGTTATTTTTCAAAGAAGCAGAAAGTGAAGTAAAAGAATAAATCCAGTCTGTCACTGTGCTGTAAAAAGTGTCAACTGTCATGACTGATCTGTGTTCCTGCAGTTTTCCTTTACATACTATCCTAAGGCTAGGCCATGCAGGAGAACCAATTTAATGTCTGCTAAAAAAATGCAATAGATGATTTTGTAGGGATTGCAAAAATAGTACAAAACTAATTATAAAAAATCCTTATCCAAAATATGTTTGAAATAACTAGAAAGGAAGATGTTGATGTCAGTGCATACATTATGGTGTTCTCAATGTCTTACTAATTCAAATATACAGACCCATATTGTTGTTGCTTCACTTTAAGGGTAATTCTTTTCAGTGCCATGTACCTATTGGCTTTAGCATTTTGTATGTAACATAGTGTTTTTGTATGATTCTGCTAAAAGACGTTCAAATGGACTGACTCACATTGTCCAGCACATCATAAGCTTTTCATTGTCTAGTTGTTTCTAGTTAAGTCAATATTGATAAAAAGTGATGAAAATGACTGAATAAACAGGAACATATAAAATTGTGACAGGGTATCTAAACATTTTTCATAAAAATCTTACACAATTCTAGAATTCCTGATTTAAAAGGAAGCTTTCGCTCTCATTGGATTACAATTTATAGTAATTAGAGAATTTAACCTGAATTGTTGGAGACAATTTTAGATGATTGGATTTTTGGGAAGGAAGGAAAGAGATAACCCAGACTATCAACCACAGCTTTTCAGGGCAATAGAAGCACTTTCAATTCAGGTGAAATTGATTTGGATCCAAATCAAGTCTGTCAGTCAATCGTCTTGAATTGAACCCTAGCATTTGTGCTCCATTAAAAAAAATATAATTTTAATATAATTTGCAAAACAGTTTGTAAAATGTCCATCCAGTTTAGTCTAGCAAGGACCAATGGAAAGGGTGTAAATGTAGCCATTGTATATTAACCGTGATGCCTATGCTGCCTTTTAGATATCTGTTCTAGCTATGAATAGTAAGGCTCATGTGTCAAACAATAAAATACATGAATATGGAGTTAATACTCTATGGCCGGTACTCTATGGGACATAATTTGCTCACCAATATTAAAAAGTATAGTTGACTATGAACAGGCAAGTAAATAAGTAAATATCAATTTGAATTGCTTTCATTTAAGATAATGCCTGAATGCAGCATACAAAGTTGCTATTTGTCACCATATTTATTGTCATTTGTATCACACAAAAAAAAAATAGATGTTTACGCATATAGTGATTATCTATATGTTATTGTTATCCTTTTGTATCGAAAAGATACACTATAATACACAAACGCCTACCCATATACACTGGGAATATTATTGAATATTTCATATAATGATATTTTATATTGCTATTTCTTTCATAATTCTATTTAGAGTTAAACAATATTACTAATCCAGACCATTTATCTTCAACAAACAGAAAGCAAGTAAAAAGTTTTGTAAACATTTCATCATTGAACATACTGTACAATATACAGCTCTTCTTGTAAGTGATTACATAGATGGGAGCTTCTTTTTCTATAATGTGTTCATATGTCCTTACAGTCACTGTCTTTTTACCAGTTTACCAGACTGTATTTGCAGAGTATAATCTATAGCTGGGAGATGGTCTAAATATACTTGCTCAGTGATGGTTTATCAGCTGGAGGATAATAGCAGGCAATGCACTCAGGATCTGAAAGAGCACCTGCTCAGCCATACTGCTCTGTTGTCATAAGCTAAAAAATAAATAGGCATTTACACATACATGAGATCCAAAAATAAGCATTATGGTGCAGTCCTGAATGTACTGCTTATTAAAATAAACAATCTGCAAAACCATCTGATGTCATTATGAACTGCTTGCGTACCTACTTGGAAAACATCAAAATGAATGTTAAATGTAATAAAGTAAGTTGATCAATAATATAACCATCAGAAAACTGTGAATGTCATTTACACACACAACTGTTAATTCACATGTTTTAAAATGATACATGCTTCATCAAAGTAAAATGTATATGGCTTGAGTTACCTGTGAACCAGATGTACTTCATTGCAGTAAAGAGTGAATCCAGTGTTACTGGTGAAGTGCATGTGTCTAATAAGCTCAAGCAAATAACCATCAGCTAAGAATTCAGCACTACTCCTACAGAACAGCTCCAGCCCACAGGACCTTGAGCTATTGGCCTGTCATTAGTAGTTTGTCATGTAGGTCTAGTATTCCAATTTTAAACAGATAGGGAGGATTTGTCTTTACTGACAGATCTTTGAAGAAGAAAGTATAAATGTATGACAAATAGTGTTTTAGAGCTAACATACTAATATATCCTGTATAACCTGCCTAAGCACATGACTCTGTAAAAACGAAAAATGCAAAATGTTTAATGGGTGAATGTATAGATCAATGTGTCAATCAACACTACATTTATACATTTGACATGATGATAATGATTCATTTATCAAGGCCATTTATTGCCTGGAAACATGCATAAAAACCTTATAGGTTAGGACAGTGATGGCTAACCTCTGGCACTCCAGCTGTGGTGAAACTACGACTCCCAGCATGCTCCATTCATTTTTGTGGAGTTCTGAGAACAGTCAAGCAATTGTGCATCTTGGGAGTTGTTTTACTACAGCTGGATTGCTGGAGGTTAGCCATCACAGGAGGATAGGACCCACATAGAATATTGACCCACATAGCACTTTTAATAATTGTGTTTTTATTGGAATGATGACCAATGTACAAATCAATTCAAAGAAAAGTCACAATAGGACAAGAGAAAAGGGTGGAGAACTAAGACCAATGTTCTTACGCTATTTTCACACTAGCGGCAGCCTTCTCCGGCAGCCTGTTCCAGTGGGTGAACAGCCTGCCGGATCTGTGCTGCTGCTAATATATGTGTGCCGTCAGAACTCCTCTCTGGCCCCATTCACTGTAATGGGGGAGGGCCAGAGTTCCGTCTGCAGCATAGCAAGCATCCGAGAGGTGGCCCGAATAAAACTGCGACATGCCGTAGCGGCAGTTCCAGCGGCATGCGTGCATTAGCAGCAGCACGGATCCGGCAAGCTGTTCACCTATGGAAAAGAAACCGTTAAAAACACTTTTTAATTATATCAACCAGCCTAAAAGTAATTAGATCTATATGCAGCACTAGGAATTTTTATTTATACTTTTAAGTGTGCAGGTGCACAACCTAATATGAGACATTTGATATAGTGCATCTATAGATGTGTTGCTATTGTCAATCAAACTTTTTAATGTTTTAGGGTTGAAGTTAAAAGGCATTGGCAGTTGTTCATAAATTTATAAATTCTCAGCCCTCTCCCTTCAGACCTGTGGAATCACACCTACTTACTGTATCTAGCCACTGCCGCTTGTTTCCTGCTCCTTTCCTGCTCCTTCCCCCCTCTTTTCCTCACTCCGGTCCCCACATGTAAACTTCCGGCATTCACATGGGTAATGTGTGCTGCTGTAGTCAATAAAACAGTGATGTCTTCCCCAAGCGACATGAATAGAAACAAAAACATGGCATGTTCTGTCACATAGAATATTATGAACATGACTCCCCCTAAGGTGTTTAACCTACTCCACACATGCAGTACCATTTCAGCAATGGCTGACACACAGCACTGCATCACGTGACAAGATCATAAAGATCTACCTTCTCACATAGACAAAGATTGTGAACTTAGAACAAATAGATAGATATCCTTATGTCATCTCCTGTTAATTAAAAAAAACAGGTAAGATTGGTGTAAACAAAAAAAAATGTGGGACAGGATATGCAAATATGCCAAAATTAAAAAAAGAGATTTGTACATTATATAGTTTTATCAAAAGCTGATAAGCAAAATTTGTAACATTTTAAAATGAGGCATTGCTACATCCCAAAACACCCATACTATTAAAATATAACAATATGTATCCCATATGGCAAATGGTGTAATGGGAAAAAAAATCTAAATGTAACATTTTTTTGCAACTTCACCTTGTCAAAATAATTGAATAGGAAGTCATCAAAAAGTTACACACACTCATTGAAAAGTACAGATCGTTTAGCAAAAAATCAGCCTTCACAAAGCAAAGCGAAGTAAATATAAAAAAGTTATAGGGGTTAGAATATGGCAACAAAAAAATAAAAAATATATTGTTTCAATATTAAAACACAAGAAAAACTATACAATGTGATGCAATTGTAATCATGCTAACATGGAAAATGAAGGCAACAGTTCAATTGTACTGCATAGGGAGCTCCAGAAAAAGAAATCTCATAAAATTGTGGCAGAATTGTTTTTTTTTCCAATTACACCCCAATGGATTTTTTTTCAGCTCCTCACTACATCATATGCAATATTAAATGGTGCCATTAGAAAGTACAATTTGTCCTGCAAAAAAACAAGCCCTTATATGGCTGTGTGAATGGAAAAATAAAGAAAGTTATGGCTCTGGGAAGGCAGGGAGTAAAAAACAAAAGCGCAAACACTGACCATTGTCTGTCCCATAGGGGTTATCTGTTCACATGGTGCAGAGCTGTGTTACTGTGTGTTGTGCATGTGAAGTAGTGTGACATCTTTTAAGTGGGTCCCTACTCTACTGGATACAGCACTGTATTGTGGCTTTAACTGTAGTCATGGTTGTGCCTCACCTGTGGGCTGGTGTTGCCCAGAACCAAGAGAGCTTATCCTAACAGCAGAGCCATTTTTGGGCTGCTGGTTCACTACTCCAAGTGCAATGTTGTGGTGGCTAAAGTCGCTATGTATTAATGCACCAAAAACAGTAAGTTTTACCCTTTAACCCCTATGCAAGGATCTTGACTTCACTGCAAGTGAACCACCAGACCCCTACCTCTTGGAGTACTCTCTGTTCAGGTAACGGCTGGTCCATGGGGGTCAAGAGATACCAGTGCAGAGCACCGAGGGAGCAGGCAAAATGATAGTCAGGGACAGGCCAAGGTCAGGGAAGCCAGAATTTGTGCAATCCGATAAACAGTCCAAGGTCAGGGTGGACAGCTCAGAGTTACTAAGGAGATCAAGCAGAGGTGGGGTCAGTCAGTGAAAGATTAAATCGGCACAGACGGCCGACAAACATAGAATAGCAGACCTTTGCAGGACACTAGGGGACAAGAACCCATTACTCATACACCATCCCACAGATGAATGTGCCTTAAGTACCCAAGAGAGATCACGGAGGGTGTGTGTGCATGCCCTACTGGCAAAGCAAGAGATAACTAGCTGGCAAGCAGACCACAGCCTGTGTGGAGTGAACGTGCTTCTCATGATGGATTGGCAAATAAAGTGGGCATTTCAGAAAGAATCACTAATAAGTCTGTGGGTTTTCAGGCGATTACAAGGTTAATTTCTTACCGTTTATTATAAATGTTTAGAGATGAGCGAACATGCTCGTCCGAGCTTGAGGCTCGTTCGCGCATTAGGGTATTCACATATGCTCGCTACTCGGACGAGCATATCGCGATCCTCGAGGAAATGGCATCTTCCTCTTCCTGCATGTTAGCCACCTTTTTTCAGCCAATCAACATGCAGGAGAGTCTTTGGTACCTCCTAGCATCACGTGGGGCCCCTACAAGTCGATAGCAGGGATTGGCTGGCCAGATCAGATGACCTGGGAATATAAGAATCTGGTCCCGCGCTGCTCGCGTCATACGCTGTCTGCATGAGATTAGGGATAGAGCTGCTGTCTGTCAGGGAGAGTTGTTAGGGCTTGAATTTAGATGTTGGTTAGGCAGGAATCACCCACAAAGAACCCAACAGCCCTTCTAAGGGCTACAAGCACCTTTTTTTTTTTGTCTCCTCCCGGCTGCTGGCTGGGACATGTAGTGCAGCTACCGCCATCTTGGCTGCACACTGTTAGGGCGTGAAATTAGAATGTGGTTAGGCAGGAATCATCCACAAAGAACCCAACGCTCCTTCTAAGGGCTACAACGACCTTTTTTTATGGCCTCCTCTCAGCTGCTGGCTGGGACTTATAGTGCAGCTACTGCCATCTTGGCTGCACACTGTGCACAGCGACTGGTGGCAGAAAGGGGACAGCACATGGTCCACACAGACCCCAATGAAATTGCCCAAAGTCCTCTCAGTACTCATTTTTGCTGCTGCTGTACCTTGGCTTGCTGGGATTTGTAGTGCAGTCTAGGGAATACGTTTTTTCACTCAGTTATATAAACTACAGTTCAGTGAACAATTATGAGGTGTGCGATACACTAGCCGCAGTCTAGAGAATATGTTTTTATTCTCAGTTATATAAACTACAGTCCAGTGAACAATAGTGAGGTGTGCGATACACTAGCCGCAGTCTAGAGAATAAGTTTTTTCACTCAATTATATAAACTACAGTCCAGTGAACAATTGTGAGGTGTGCGATACACTAGCCGCAGTCTAGAGAATACGTTTTTATTCTCAGTTATATATATTACAGTCCAGTGAACAATTGTGAGGTGTGCGATACACTAGCCGGAGTCTAGAGAATACGCTTTTATTCTCAGTTATATAAACTACAGTCCAGTGAACAATTGTGAGGTGTGCGATACACTAGCCACAGTCTAGAGAATATGTTTTTATTCTCAGTTATATAAACTACAGTCCAGTGAACAATTGTGAGGTGTGAGATACACTAGCCGCAGTCTAGAGAATAAGTTTTTTCACTCAATTATATAAACTACAGTCCAGTGAACAATTGTGAGGTGTGCGGTACACTAGCCGCAGTCTAGAGAATATGTTTTTATTCTCAGTTATATAAACTACAGTCCAGTGAACAATTGTGAGGTGTGCGATACACTAGCCGCAGTCTAGAGAATATGTTTTTATTCTCAGTTATATAAACTACAGTCCAGTGAACAATTGTGAGGTGTGCGATACACTAGCCGCAGTCTAGAGAATACGTTTTTATTCTCAGTTATATATATTACAGTCCAGTGAACAATTGTGAGGTGTGCGATACACTAGCCGCAGTCTAGAGAATAAGTTTTTTCACTCAATTATATAAACTACAGTCCAGTGAACAATTGTGAGGTGTGCGGTACACTAGCCGCAGTCTAGAGAATACGTTTTTATTCTCAGTTATATATATCTTACAGTCCAGTGAACAATTGTGAGGTGTGCGATACACTAGCCTCAGTCTAGAGAATAAGTTTTTATTCTCATTTATATACACTACGGTCCAGTGAACAATTCTGTAGTGTACTGTACAGTAGCGTCAGTCTAGGGAATACGTTTTTCTGTCATTTCTATACACTACAGTCCAGTGAACAATTATGTAGTGTACTGTACAGTAGCGTCAGTCCAGGGAATACGTTTTTCTCTCATTTCTATACACTACAATCCAGTGAACAATTATGTAGTGTACTGTGCGGTAGCGTCAGTCTAGGGAATATGTTTTTCTGTCATTTCTATACACTACAGTCCAGTGAACAATAATGTAGTGTGCTGTACAGCAGCGTCAGTCTATAAAATACGTATTTTCTTTCAGTTATATGTACTACAGTCCAGTGAAAAATGTAGTGGTTTGCAGTAAAATAGCCGCCATTTAAAGACTATGTTTTTTTCTCATTTCTATACACTATAGTCCAGTGAACAATTATGTAGTGTACTGTACAGTAGCGTCAGTCTAGGGAATATGTTTTTCTCTCATTTCTATACACTACAGTCCAGTGAACAATTATGTAGTGTACTGTACAGTAGCGTCAGTCTAGGGAATACGTTTCTCCGTCATTTCTATACACTACAGTCCAGTGAACAATTATGTAGTGTACTGTACAGTAGCGTCACTCTAGGGAATACGGTTTTCTGTCATTTCTATACACTACAGTCCAGTGAACAATTATGTAGTGTGCTGTACAGTAGCGTCAGTCTATAAAATATGTATTTTCTTTCAGTTTTATGTACTACAGTCCAGTGAAAAATATAGTGGTTTGCGGTAAAATAGCAGCCATTTAAAGACTACGTTTTTTTCTCATTTATATATACTACAGTCCAGTGAACAATTCTGTAGTGTGCTGTATAGTAGCCGCACTCTAGTGTTGACACCAACAAGTGACCAAGTTAGTTGAAGTAGCAGGTGAAGCACATAAAATTTTACACTGATACAGCATGGCGGTGAACCCAGAGTGACCAAGTTACACTCAGGTAGCAGGTGAAGCACATAAAATTTTACACTGACACAGCATGGCGGTGAACCCAGAGTGACCAAGTTACACTCAGGTAGCAGGTGAAGCACATAAAATTTTACCCTGATACAGCATGGCAGTGACACCACCAATGCCTTGGACAGACTGAGATTGCAGTCAAATGGCTGTAGGCGAGCCTCACAAAAATTTGTTTTGCAGTGTCTGAAGTTGACCCTCCTAAAAAATTGTTTTGGAGTGTCTGTAGTTGACCCTCCTGTAAAATTGTTTTGGAGTGTCTGTAGTTGACCCTCCTGTAAAATTGTTTTTGAGTGTCTGTAGTTGACGCTCCTAAAAAATTTATTGGAGAGAGGGCCTGTAGGTGGCCCTCCGTAAACATTGTTTGTAAAGAGCTCCAGTTGGCCCTCAGAAAAATTGTCTGTTCGCTCAGCATTTGTGTGCGAAGAGGAGGAGGAGGAGGAGAGGAGAGGATACATAAAGAATCTTCATGTTGAGCTGCTTTCCCCCGCTGGAGATTTGCATTCCGGTGAAATCCAGGGTTTATTCATTTCAATAATCGTCAGCCTGTCAGCGCTGTCAGTTGACAGGCGTGTACGCTTATCAGTGATGATGCCACCAGCTGCACTGAAGACCCGCTCTGACAACACGCTAGCGGCAGGGCAGGCCAGCACCTCCAAGGCGTACAGCGCCAGTTGTCGTGTCCAGCTTTGCAACCCAGTATTTGTATGGAGCAGAGTGATCACGCAGGACATTGGTATGGTCAGCTAGGTACTTCCTCACCATCTTTCTGAACAGCTACCCCCCTACGGGGGACGGGTGACATAGTCTTGCTGGGGTGCCATAAAACTGGCAAAGGACTTGGAGATTATTCCCCTGCCAGTGCTTGACAAGCTGCCTGCTCCCCTCCTCTCCTCCGCTAGTTGGCCCACAGAACTATGTCCTCTGCCACTAGCGGTGTCAGATGGGAAGGATAGTTTCAGCTTGTGCACGAGGGCCTGTTGATATTGATTCACTCTCATACTCCTCTCCTCTACAGGAATGAGAGTGGAAAAGTTCTGCTTGTACCGGGGGTCCAGGAGGGTGAACA
Source organism: Rhinella marina (assembly GCA_900303285.1). NCBI lineage: Eukaryota > Metazoa > Chordata > Amphibia > Anura > Bufonidae > Rhinella > Rhinella marina. The sequence goes on along the minus strand of ONZH01021625.1, from coordinate 19,001 downwards.
CCCAGTAATCAGTGTTGGCAAAAATGCGAGGGTCACGGGAAAGGCAGCCTAACATGAAGTCAGCCATGTGCACAAGAGTCCCAACACGCAAGAATTCCCTTTCCTCAATAGGCTGACTCTCCATTTCCTCCTCCTCCAACTCCTCCTCTTCAGCCTATACACACTCAACAGATAAGAAGGAATGAGCATAGGTACCCTCTTCAGTCTCGCCAACAGTCTCCTTCTCTTCCTCCTCTTCCTCCTCATCCTCCTCCTCCAATACGCGCTGAGAAACTTACCTGAGGGTGGTCTGGCTATCAAGCAACGTATCTTCTTCCCCCATCTCTTGTGACAAGTGCAAAACCTCTGACTTCATGCTGAGCAATGAGTTTTTCAGCAGACAAAGCAGCGGGATGGTGACACTGACAATGGCGGCATCGCCGCTGACCAACTGTGTTGACTCCTCAAAGTTGCTTAACACCTGACAGATATCAGACATCCACGTCCACTCCTCATTGTAGACTTGAAGAAGCTGACTAACCTGACTACCAGTTCTCATGGAAGTTGTTATATGGGAGTCTATAATCGCTCTGCACTGCTGGTAAACCCTGGCTAACATGTGTAATGTGGAATTCCATTGTGTGGGCACATCGCACAACAGTCAGTGAGCTGTCAGTTGTAAGCGCCGTTGCACTTCCCTGAGAGTGGCAGCATCTGTGGTTGACTTGCGGAAATGCGCACAGATGCGTTGCACCTTGGTGAGCAAATCAGACATATTGGGGTAGGTCTTGAGGAACCGCTGAACTACAAGATTGAACACGTAGGCCAGGCAGGTTTTATATGCAGTGTTTATATGGGTTGTTGTTACTTTGGGAAATAGTATTGGTTTAGTTTCAGCAGCGCCAGCCAAAGATCGGTCTGCGCCGTGATGCCCTGTAACAACTCTTGGGCGGTGTGCCTCTTGTCACCTAAGCTCAGCAGTTTCAGCACCGCCTGTTGACGCTTACCCACGGCAGTGCTGCTGCGCCTAGAGCTACCGACTGAAGGCGCCGTGCTCACAGATTGTATTTGAGAGTAGGAGGAGGAGGAGGGGTTGGAGGAAGAGGCATAATAAGTCTGAGAAACCGTGACTGAGGTAGGCCCCGCAATCCTCGGTGTGGGCATTACATGAGCAGCCCCAGGGTCAGACTCGGTCCCAGCCTCCACGAAGTTAACCCAATGTGCTGTCAGGGAGATATAGTGTCCGTGCCCGCCAGCACTTGTCCACGTGTCCGTGGTTAGGTGGACCTTTTTAGTAACCGCGTTGGTCAGGGCACGGATGATGTTCTCTGACACGTGCTGGTGTAGGGCTGGGACGATACATCGTGAAAAATAGTGGCGGCTGGAGACAAAGTACCGAGGGACAGCCACCGCCATCAGGTTGCGGAAAGCCTCAATCTATACCAGTCTATAGCACAGCATCTCCATGGTCAGCAGTTTGAAAATGTGGACGTTTAGGGCTTGTGCATGTGGGTTGGTGGAATTGTATTCGCGTTTGCGCTCCAATGTCTGATGCAAAGTCAGCTAAACGCTGCGCTGGGACACATTGGTGTAGGGTGTGGAGGATCGTGGAGGTGAAGGGGTGGTTGTAGGGCAGGAGGCGCTCGTGCCGGGGTCCTGGGCGGGGGGTTGACTCGCAAAGCTAGCATGTGACACAGGGGAAGGAGCAGTGGTGTGATCCGCAGGAGGTGAACGGCCTTGGTTACATTGAGTCGTGTGCCTGCGCATGCTTGTAGTGGTTAGGCTGGTAGTGGTGCCTCCCCTGCTAATCCTGGTGTGGCACAAGTTGCACACCACGGTCCGTCGGTCATCCTCACTTTCTTTAAAGAACCTCCAGACTTGCGAACATCTTGGCCTCAGCACGGGAGATTCACTCAGTGAAACAGTTGCTGATCTACTTGCTCAGGCCCTGCTTCTCCCTCTGGCCACCCCACTGCCTCTTCCAACCTGTTCTGGTGCTGCACTTGCCTCCCCCTCAGAAGCACTGTCTTGACTAGGCTTACCAACCCAGCTCGGGTCAGTCACCTCATCATCCACCTGCTCTTCCTCCGATTCCTCACTCTGCTCCCCCTGGGACTTACTGCCCTGACAACAAGGTCAATGTATGACAACCGTGTCTCATCATCATCTGACTCCTCTTGACGCACTACTTGCACTAAGTCCACACTCTCATCACCCACAGACTGCGAAAGTTCTAAATTTTGGGCATCGGGACAGAGCAACTGCTCAGGTTGCTGTTGAGCAGTGGTTTGTGTCTCTGGGTAGGGTCCTGAAAAGACTTCCTGTGAGTATGCCAGATCTGAATCCATATTTTCCATGGGGGGGCAGGCTGGGGGGAAGGAGGTTGAGCTGGAGGAGCCAGAGGTCTATTCCCTTGGCTAGCGTGGGTGGACTGTGTCGAAGACTGGGTGGTGGATAAATTACTGGACACATTATCCGCTATCCACGTCATCACCTGTTCGCACTGTTGTGGTTTCAATAGTGGTGTACCACGTGACCTTGTAAGTTGCGAGATGAAGCTAGGGAGCGAAACTCTGCGGCGTTCCACTGCTCCCTCATCAGTAGGTACTGTGTCACCCTGCCTAGGTCCATGGCCTCTGCCTCCCTACATCACTTGGATGCCCACATCCTCGACCCTTAGCCCTTGGGTTCAACATTTTGTGTAATCACTAAACTGTCGAATTAATATCTGAGGCCAAAAACGTATTCTCTAGACTGCGGATAGTGTATCACACACCACAGAATTTTTCACTGGACTGTATTAAATGTATCTGAGAGAAAAAACGTATTCTCTAGACTGCCGCTAGTGTAACGCACACCACACAATTTTTCACTGCACTGTAGGATATATGAATGCGAGAAAAAAATGTATATTTTCTAGTCTCCGGCTAGTGTGCAGCACATGACAGAATTTGTACTGCACTGTAGGATATATAACTGAGAGAAAAAACGTATACCCTAGACTGACGCTACTGTACAGCACACAACATAATTGTTCACTGCACTGTAATATATATAACTGAGAGAAAAAACATATTCCCTAGACTGCACTACAGATCTCAGCAAGCCACGGTACAGCAGCAGCAAAAATGAGTACTGAGAGGACTTTGGGCAATTTCTTTTCGGTCTGTGTGGACCATGTGCTGTCCCTTCTGCCACCAGTTGCTGTGCACAGCGTGCAGCCAAGATGGCGGTAGCTGAACTACAAGTCCCAGCCAGCAGCCAAGAGGAGGACAAAAAAAAAGATTATTGTAGCCCTTACAAGGTCCGTTCGGTTCTTTGTGGATGATTCCTGCCTAACCACATTCTCCCTAACAGTGTGCAGCCAAGATGGCGGTAGCTGCACTACAAGTCCCAGCCAGCAGCCAGGAGGAGACCAAAAAAAAAAAAAGGTACTTGTAGCCCTTAGAAGGGCAGTTGGGTTCTTTGTGGGTGATTCCTGCCTAACCAAAATCTAAATTGAGGCCCTAACACTCTCCCTGACAGACAGCAGCTCTATCCCTAATCTCATGCAGGCGGCGTCTGACGTTCACCGCCATTCCGTGTCAGGGTAAAATTTTAAGTGCTTCACCTGCTACCTCAGTCTCACTTGGTTACTCTGGGTTCACCGCCATGCTGTGTCAGGGTAAATTTTTGTGTGGTTCACCTGCTACCTCAATCTAACTTGGTCACCAAGCTGTCACCACGCTGTGTCAGGCTTATGCCTGCGTCGTGGGGTGGGGGATAGGACAGCAGTGCCAGCATTGGCAGTGGTGTCACCCGCAGGTGGTGATGGACTTTCTTTGCACCTAGTTGGGTGCTTTCCTAACATGTGCCAGTGCATGTGCCTTGCCCATCTTGGTCTGGGTCAAAACAATTGTCTTGAGAGTCACCACCAGGCTGTTGCCCAGAATTTGGCGTAATGGTACAATTAGGCAGCCTCAGAGGCATCCATGCATGCTGCCCCTGCTGTTTCCTGTCCATTTCCGTGGTGTTTCCATCATTTTCTGAGGTTTCCAGGTTTTCACGCAACCTTCCCTGTGCAGAGCTTTGGTCCCCTGCAAAAAATGCTCGAGTCTCCCATTGACTTCAATGGTGTTCGTTATTCGAAATGAGCACCCGAGCATCGGGAAAAATTCGACTCGAATAACGAGCACCCGAGCATTTTAGTGCTCGCTCATCTCTATAAATGTTTCAAAGCATATTTTAATCCCACATGGAAAGTTCAATGCAAAGGTATCACCGGCACTATGATTAAACATGTCCACTTGAGTTCCAAACAAATCCTCTCCTTGTGTTTGGCGTAATTGAATACAAGTCAGTGAAGAATTACTTTCTGATTAATCAAATCTTTGTAAAAGCTACAAAGAAGTTTATGCTAGAGGCAGTACAAGACATTTCCCTTGTTGTTGTTAACACATTTTAATGGATTTAATTAAGTTATTTGTGCAACGATTGTAACAAATCACAGCACAATTCTGCAATATGATTGATGCGGTAGAAAATACAAATCTAATACAGGTTAGAGTCTTCTTAAAGTATGAGACTGATTTTTCTTGAGTTTGGTACCTAAATAATGAATTATTAATAATAGCTAACAAGCATTTCATAAACCATATATATTAAGGAGGATGACTTAAAGCATAGTGTTAATTTTATTCCATTTGTTTAAGTATTATCAATAGTTCTAAATGTTTTAAAGAGAACCTGTCAACCCTATTAAACCGGGCATAATGGCTGCCATCTTAAATATGCAAATTAGTGCTTCAGGCTTTTTCTTTTTTTTGCAGTTTGATTTTTCTTCCCTGTCTTAACGGAGCCATAACTTTTTTATTTTTCCGTTCACATAGCTGTATGTGAACAAGCGAGGGCTTGTTTTTTGCACATTTAATATGGCATACAATGTAGTGGGAAGCAGGAAAAATATTCCAAATAGGGTGGAATTGGAAAAAAAAAAATCACCTGATTAAAACACTGGGGGTCAATTACTATCAGATACACATCAGTTTTCTGGCATATATCCGACTCAGATTGTGGCGCAAAAGTTGTTTCCGTGGCAATCTGCGACTTTTCCCTGCTGACGCCAGGTCTAAAAAAGGGAGCGTGGTGTTGGTGGGAACGGGGACGTCTCATTTATAATTTTCTACACCTGTTTTAGGAATAGCAAAATGGTCTAAACTTAAGCCAGCAAGGAAGCCGGCATCTCTGCGTAACTTCAGCGGATACAGTGCCAGTGTAAGGGATTATTAAGACCGGCGTCTAAAATGCTGGTCCTAATAAATAACTACACAGTTTTTTTGGACCTGAGTCTCTCTTTCCAAGTTATGATACATGTTCTTAATATGCAAATGAGGCCTTTAGTGAAACAAAGGTATTAAAGGGTTGTCTCATGATGGACAATGGGGGCATATGGCTAGGATATGCCCCCATTGTCTTATAGGTGCGGGTCCCACACCTATATCCAGAATGGAGCCCCGCAAGGTGGTGGCTGGAGGACTTCGGCCCCGGCCACCACCATGTACCATGCTTGGCCACTGCTCCCATTCATTTCTTTGGAGCCGACAGAAATAGCCGAGCCAGCACTTGGCTATTTTCTCTGGACCCATAGAAAATGAATGGAGGGCGACTGCGCATGCACAGTGTGCCCTCCTTCAATTTCAGGGCTCCGTTCTGGATAGAGGTGCGGGTTCCAGCAGTGGGACCCACACTAATAAGACAATGGGGGCATATCCTAGCGATATGCCCCCATTGTCCATCATGAGACAAACCCTTTAACATTCCTCTTGTTGCACCCAAGCTCCTTTCTGTGGCCAGCCCATCCCTGGAAGCTTTGCCATTGTCTGGCAAACAAAGCAGCCAGGTAGGGGCTGGACACATAAATGAGTGGAGTTTGTGTGTAACAAGAGCAATGGTGACACCCTCATTGCACCAATTACCTAATTTGCATATTAAGAAAAAGTATAACTGGGGAATGGAGACCCGGATCAACAAAAGAAAAATAATATTTTAATCAGGTGAACCACAGCAATGTGTCTATGCAAACAGCTGCATATGGAGTTGCTTGTGACATATTCATTTAAGTGCACCAAGGTGGATCCTAGCCAATTCAGTGCACCTTAGTGCCTCAGTATCGCTGGGCACTTGATTGCCAGGCATCAGAAGTGTCTTCTTTTCTGGCCCTGTAATCCAGCACCAGCACTGAACAGGAGGACCTTAAAAGCATACATGCAATGCAACAGCACTCTCCAAACTTTGAATACCCGGCTTATAAAGTTTACTAATGCACTAGTCACTATAGAAATTAATATTTACAAATACATGTCCATTAGAATTATTTGTGCCCGTCCACCATAACAAGGTGACTTCTCATAGATGAGAACTGGCTCCTTAATGACTCCTTTCTTTGTCCCTATAGACTTTGAATTCATTCAGGGAAAATAGGATCCAGCTGTATATAAAAAAAGGCCTTGGAAAGAGGGGAGGTTATTGTAGAAGACCAAAATGGAAGCAGCCACACCTCTATATGCACAATACAAAAACAACATTGCACCCTGGTTAGTTCAAATTGTATTTCTTCTAGCACCAACACTGGAACATACATTTTTCATGTTTCGATTACTAGAAAACCCTTGGTGCATATACAGTAGTCTTTAGTGCTCTCGGGCAAGGAGAATCATGTTTGCACCACATACACTAAGGTTGTTATGTAGGGTACATGATGCCTGGCCAGGTGATACTTCTGATAGCTGGCCCTGTCAATCAAGTAAAAGAGGATTTTCAGCAATGCTGTGTGGAGGAGGTAAAGTTCACTGAATGGCTAGGCTTTGCCCTAAATGCCCTAAATCCCTAATTCAAATATGGGGTAATTTATGAAATCTGAAAAGTTAGTTTTGTGGCTTAAAAAGTCTGACATTTCCATGGCACATCTGACATTTTTTAAACATTCCATGATCCTCACCACTTTTCACAGTGTTCCAGGTTTAAGATCTGAAAGTGAGATTAGCTCTGGATTATGACAAATTCAATATGTGTCATTTTTGTGAAAGTCGAAACCAACGCCAGGCAATGCCCTGGTCTACTTTTATACCTCACGCCACATATATTATTAAGGTGCCCCTGTTCATAAATTTGGTGCAGGCACATAAAGCAAAGCCATGTTTTACCACTTTTATATAATAAAATCACTTTTTATTGCATTGCCATTTCACTGACCCCTAACTTGTTTATTTTTTTGTTTTGTCAATGTAGCTGTGTGAGGAATTATTTTTAGTGGTACAGTTTTTTTTGTTTTTTTTATCAGTAGCATTGTGGGGTACATAAGATTTTTTTATTTTATTTTCATAGTGTTCACACGCAGGATAAGGATCTTTTTATAGATCAAGACACTGTGATACCAATTATGTGTAGTTCATTTTATTTTATTTTTTTTTAATCAATTATAAATGTACAGACATGGAAAAAAGCTATTTTTATTGAATTTTTATAGATTTTTTATTTTGTTATACTTTTTTTATCAAGTCCCACTTGGATCTTGAAGAGTCTTGAAAGAGTTGTCAGCTGCTTTTCATTCACTCTCCTTCCAACTCATTCCAAACTATCTCAAGTAGGTTAAGATCAGATGCTTGTGGAGGCCATGTCATCTGATGCAGCACTCCATGACTTTCCCTCTTGGTCAAATAGTCCTTAAGTAAACTGGAGGTATGTTTGGGGGCATTGTCCTGTTGAAAAATAAATGAGGGTTTAACTAAGTGTAAACCAGAAGGGATGGCATGGAACTTCAGAATGGGAACCACACATGTAGAAAGTATCTGCTTACCTTTTGTGCATCTCACAAAGACATGGCATCTCAAATTTTGACTTACCAGACCATAGTATAGATGTATAGTATAGATCAATGTTCATTTCTTGTGTTTCATGTCCCAAGAAATTCTCTATTTCTTATTATTGTTCCTCACTAGTGGCTTAGACCATAAAGGCCTGATTATTCTGAACACTTAGGGTACCACCACATGGAGTGGTCATGATTCTTGCAAACAAGACCATGTGGCAAGTTAGCCTTCAGTCATAAATAACATAGCAATGGACATGTCAATAATTACAACAAGAGGAATGAGGACCCTGCTCTCTCTATGAGGAGATAGGGGTGACACAAAAGGTAAAAGTGCTGGTTTTGTACAATGGTCCAGCCATGTTGTTAAAATAGGGGAACAGATATAAAGCTGCATGAGCCAGTCACTAGCTGGTATCTGTAGTGCTTCTGGGTGCATGGGTGCGGTGGAGAGATTGGTGAAGGATCAGGTTAAGGAAATGAAAGATAGCCTATATATGGAGAGGAGTTAGATCAGGGGATATGAAAGGCCATCCTAAAAAGATGTGTTTTGAGGGAGCGCCTAAAACTGTTGTTTAACTTAATTTCTTGGGGTAGGGCATTCCAGAAAACTGGTGCTGCTCGGCAGAAGCCGGGAATGAGAGGTTCAGATTATGATTCATTTAACTAATGAAGGTTTCCCTGTATAGTCGGTCTTCATTGTTAATGGCCGCGGTATTGAAGTTGCCACGAGGCCATTAACAATAAAGACAGACAATACATGTGATCATACCCTTAATGTTGAGACATGTCTGGTAGTGGTAGTTGATCACGGTAAAGCATTTACGTAGACTCTACTTTTTGGTGCAATTAATGTGTGTTTCTGAGGCTGCAGCAAAGGTAACTCTTGGTCTTTCTTTCCTGGGTCCTCATGAGAGCTAGTTTCAACATAGCGTTTCATGGTTTTCAATACTATACTTGAGGATAACGCAAAGCAATCTTTTTTTTTAAACAGGCATTTAACTTTTTAAAAGTAGTAAAACTAAACAAAAAGACATGAATTTGATAGCTCCATAATCATACTCATCCACAAAATAAAAGTTAACATCATGCAATATACACAGTAAAATGAAACCTTAAAATCAATGATGCAATTGAGTTGTTATTTCACATTGTTGGCTAAGCAACACAATAAGCTGCACAATACAGTTGAGGTACCCCAAAATAGTGACAAATATGCAGCTTGTCTAACATAAAACAAGCCCTCATATGGCTATGCTGATGAGAAAATAAAATTGTTACAGCTTTTGAAATGTTGAGAATAAAAAGAAATAAAAGAAATACGTGGACATTTAAATACCAAACTAAAAGGTTTAAACTCCGCATCCAGAAAAGCCCAGGAACAACCCCAAAATCCTAGTTTTGGATTAAATTTGCATAAACATCATTCTTTTTCAGACCAGTTTTTAGAACTGTCCATTCATAATCTGGACTGTTGCTAAATAAATAGTAGTGGGGGGGAAAAGATGGCTGGGTGGGACACAAAAATATTTCTTATAATTGTAATATTAAACAAAATAAGGCCCAGTATGGAATGGAATGATGGGAGGAAGTGCTGGGTTATTTTTTATTTATTTATTTTTTTGTGTGCAGTTTTTGTGTTTGGTCTGTTTTTAACTCGTAATATTTATATAGTCCAGGGTGGCTATTATAATTTTAGAATACTGTAACTTCATACCATAACTCTATGGAAATACAAAGTTAAAAAAGAACTAAGAATTAGGGATTACAAATGGAAATATGGATGAGGCCTTGCTGTGTGTCAGTATAAAGAAGATAAAGGTGTATGAGGAGCCAGAGAAATAGATACTAAATAGATAAAAAATAGATAAATAGAGGACTGGATTGGAGATAAAAGGGTTGTGCACCGAGGAATATTTTAGCCAGGGAATACTATAGCCAAATGAGAGGAATATTAAAGCCAGATGAAGTACATGTATCAATAGATTACAACGTGGTTCAATGTAATCAAATAAAATACAAAATATACTGTAAAATATAAAGTATAAAATGACAAAGGTATTCCGTAAATAGAGAGAATCAATCAGGTTGGGGACTTACTTCACCAGGGAGGGGGGTGAAACAAGATAACCTCAAGACACTTGTCACCCACACCTCCCTCTCCGAGGTTGCTCATAAGATGTTAGTACACCTCGTCCAATTAGTAAATAATGTATCCTGGACTTCTTAAGGTAGAAGGTGTTCTTTATTCACAAATAATAAGCTCAACGGGTTTCGGGGAGTTCTAAATGTCCCCTTCCTCAGGAGAAAAAACAAACAGTATACAAACATACAACACTTACATTTATAGATATTTCAGTTCATAGGCCATGAGATCCACGTGTGAGGCACGCCGAGGTCGGGTCATGTGACCAGGGATTGGATTTGACTATGCGTTCCAGCTATGGAACATAAGAATAAACAGGTTCCTCTTGTGAAAATATACAGTGCCTTGCGAAAGTGTTTGGCCCCCTGGAACTTTTCAACCTTTTGCCACATTTCAGGCTTCAAACAAAATGATATAACATTTTAAATTTTTGGTGAAGAATCAACAACAAGTGGGTCACAATTGTGAAGTGGAACGAAATTTATTGGATCATTTAAACTTTTTTTGTAATAATAAAACTGAAAAGTGGGGCATGCAAAATTATTCGGCCCCCTTGCATTAATACTTTGTTGCGCCACCTTTTGCTGCGATTACAGCTGCAAGTCGCTTGGGGTATGTCTCTATCAGTTTGCACATCTAGAGACTGAAATTCTTGCCCATTCTTCCTTGCAAAACAGCTCGAGCTCTTTGAGGTTGGATGGAGAGCGTTTGTGAACAGCAGTTTTCAGCTCTTTCCACATATTCTCAATTGGATTCAGGTCTGGACTTTGACTTGGACATTCTAAGACCTGGATATGTTTATTTTTGAACCATTCCATTGTAAATTTTGCTTTATGTTTGGGATCATTGTCTTGTTGGAAGATAAATCCTAGTCTCAGGTCTTTTTTAGACTCCAACAGGTTTTCATCCAGAATGGTCCTGTATTTGGCTCCATCCATCTTCCCATCAATTTTAACCATCTTCCCTGTCCCTGCTGATGAAAAGCAGGCCCAAACCATGATGCTGCCACCACCATGTTTGACAGTGGGGATGGTGTGTTCAGGGTGATGAGCTGTGTTGCTTTTATGCCAAACATATCGTTTTGCATTGTTTCCAAAAAGTTCAATTTTGGTTTCATCTGACCAGAGCACCTTCTTCCACATGTTTGGTGTGTCTCCCAGGTGGCTTGTGGCAAACTGTAAACGAGACTTTTTATGGATATCTGATATTTGAGAAATGGCTTTCTTCTTGCCACTCTTCCATAAAGGCCAGATTTGTGAAGTGTTTGACTGATTGTTGTCCTATGGACAGACTCTCCCACCTCAGCTGTAGATCTCTGCAGTTTATCCAGAGCGATCATGGGCCTCTTGGCTGCATCTTTGATCAGTGTTCTCCTTGTTTGAGATGAAAGTTAGAGGGACGGCCGGGTCTTGGTAGATTTGCAGTGGTCTGATACACCTTCCATTTCAATATGATCGCTTGCACAGTGTTGATGTTTAAAGCTTGGGAAATATTTTGGTATCCAAATCCGCCTTTAAACACACAACAACAGTATCATGGACCGGCCTGGTGTGTTCCTTGGTCTTCATGATGCAGAACCCTGAGACTATCACAGAGCAGGTGCATTTATACGGAGACTTGATTACACACAGGTGGATTCTATTTATCTTCATCAGTCATTTAGGACAACATTGGATCATTCAGAGATCCTCAATGAACTTCTGGAGTGAGTTTTTGAACTGAAAGTAAATGGGATGAATAATTTTGCACGCCCCACTTTTCAGTTTTATTATTACAAAAAAAATTTAAATGATCCAATAAATTTCGTTTCACTTCACAATTGTGACCCACTTTTTGATTCTTCACCAAAAATTTAAAATGTGATATCTTTTTGTTTGAAGCCTGAAATGTGGCAAAAGGTTGAAAAGTTCCAGGGGGCCGAATACTTTCGCAAGGCACTGTATATAAATATTAGCTTAAATATTACCTAAAGGCATCTATTCTATGCATTATATAAATAGTATAAAGGAATATTCAGAATGTGCCGGGGATCGCGGCAACTGTAGAGCCGGAGGTGGCAGGGAAGGAGGATGCGTTCCAGCTTGGAATGCATCGGGTCTTGGGCCAATCACATATGAGAGGGCGGGGACCATGAGCCGGAAGTGCTGGTCTCGGCTGTGTGCTTCAGTGTGGAGCGCATAAGCCAGGGTAAATATTACCCATGTGTGTTCCAATGTGAAACGCGCGATAACAGTGGGCCAAAGAGGCCAAAAGGGATTGTATATCTGCCGCTGGATGCGATATAGGGAATCAAATACTAGTATTTATGCTGTATCTACGGTAGGTCTTGGTATTGGACAAAGGAGGAACATTTCGGTCCTGTTAAGAAGATCTATTTTGGTCACCAAAGTGGCGATGTGACCCCAATAGAAACCCATTCAAATAGATTGGACATACATAAAAAGAAGACAATAGTGATAAATAATAAATAGAATAAAACTAAGTGACATAGGACATCCTACTCACGTAAACAAGGGGGGCAACTTATCCATAAGAGGTAAAAAACACATTTCAGCCATATAAGATAAAAAATCAATGAAAAAATCTATAAAAAGTACAAGACATGAAGAATATATATATAAAATAATGATAAATGGACTGAAATACACTAAAATAAAAAGCATATCCATAACGACTGCCCAAAGGAATAATAAGGTAAATGAATAGGGTAAATGAATAGAAGAGTCAAAATACCAGATGTCATTATAAATATTGTAAATAATAATAATAATAATAATAATTAGTGATGATCGAGCACCCAGGTGCTCGTACGATCGAGTGTTCTGGCCAAGCACTCAGGGGTGCTCGAGTGCTCGGCCGAGGACCCGAGCATAATTGAAGTCTATGGGACTAAACCAGTTGGAAGAGCGGGGGGTGCCAGGTTTACACAAGTACCCTAAATAAAAATAAAAAAAGTACAAAGAGACACAGACACTACTTACCTTCCCTGGCAGATCCCGGCGTCTTCCAGCAGGAAGAGGGCGCGCAGAGTGGTAAGTTTTACCACAGTGCCACCTGCTGGACAGGAGGAATCGCTACAAAGAAGAAGCAGGAGGAGGAGGTTAGTTTTTTTTTTTTTAGCTTTTATATTTTTTAAATAAAATGGTCAAACAGGGGCCTGGGGGAGTATTTATTTCAATAAAATATTTTATAAGTGTGTGTGTGTGTGTTTTTTTACAACATCGCAGTTTTAGTGATTACGGCTATCTACAGACGGCCCTAATTACTAATACTGGGCTTAGTGCTAACCGGTATGGCCAACACTCACTTCGACATCTATTACCTTGGCACCCACCACCACCAGGGGTATCGGGAAGAACTGGGTACCCGCAGGACCGGACCTTCTAAATTGAGGGTCTGGCTCTGGGGCGGCTGGAGGCTGGTACCATTAGGCTGGGAAGGGCCAATAACCATGTCCTTTCCCACCCTGGTAGTGCCAGGCTGCCGCTGCTGGTTGTATCTGGCTGGAGAAGGAAAAAAGGGGGGACCCCACGCCATTTTTTAAAATTATTTAATTATTTTTGAAAAAAAATGGCACCCCCTGCTCGGATGAGGGGAGGGTGTCGGGTCCATAAAGAAAGTTGAGAAAATGGTGGAAACACCACTAAAAGTGTTTGGTAACATAATGGGGAGGATGTCTGGATGCATCTTGGACACCGAAGTTGCTGCTGGGAACGACTTCGGAATGACAAGAATACCCCCCAAAACCAAAGAGAACATCAATTTTAGAGGAAATATTGTTAGTAAACATTTATTGACTTGTACGTAAAGCGAAAGTGCTGCCACAAATTAAAAGGAACAGGCACTCCAATACAACGGGTATAAAGAAGGGCCTCATTCACATTGTGGTAAAATTGTTCTTGTCCTGGGACTCATACACTCATGAAGCCTATGCACAAAGTAACAGGGCTGCCGAAAATTACATGGAACAGGCACTCCGATACAACGGGTATAAAGGAGGGCCTCATTTACATTGTGGAACAATTGTTCTTGTCGTGGGACTCATACACTCATAAAGCCTATGCACGAAGTGACAGGGCAGCCAAAAATTACACGGAACAGGCACTCCAATACAACGGGAATAAAGGAGGGCCTCATTCACATTGTGGAACAATTGTTCTTGTCGTGGGACTCATACACTCATAAAGCCTATGCACAAAGTGAGAAGACTACCAAAAATTACAAGGAACAGGCATTCCGATACACCCTTTATTACACATAAAGGAGGGCATCAGACACACCCGTGAAAAATTAAGATTGGTAAGCAGACCCTTGAAAACATTATGGTTGAGGGCCTGCTGGTGAGAAGACCCTTGAAAACATTATGGTTGAGGGCCTGCTGGTGAGCAGACTCTTGAAAACATTATGGTTGAGGGCCTGCTGGTGAGCAGACCCTTGAAGACATTATGGTTGAGGGCCTGCTGGTGAGCAGACCCTTGAAAACATCATGGTTCATGGCCTGATGGTGAACGCAGCTGAATAAGCAGTTTCATACAGTATGATGGAGGAAGAATAGTACGAGAATAGGAAGGGGTACATGAGAAAACAGTGTATCCAATACACCTTAAAAGAGTTCAGCCACTTTCCTGTGGTGGAGTAGCGAAGTCAGGGGCAATCCAGGCCTTGTTCATCTTGATAAGCGTCAACCTGTCAGCTTTGTCAGTGTCTATGGTGTCTTTTGAACAGAACTAGCCCTGTCTATCCAAATCCTTTCCCTACAGAAGTACCTCCTTGCGCAAAAGTTACACAGCAAGACGCAAAAGTGGTACTGCAGACTTAACTGCAGATATAATAGCAAAGGATGTCAGCTATATACTATTCAGAGATGCAGCAGCATGCTGCAGTTGCGCTGGTGGCGTTAATGCCAGGTCACCTAGCGCTATTTATATTAACCCCCAAACAAAAACTAAAAAAAATTGCAGCCAGATATAGGAGTAGCCCTTAAAAGGGCTTTTGCGTCTATAAAATATGATTACTATCCCTGCCTAGCGTGCCAATCTCTCCCTACACTACACTATCTCTCCCTCTTTGCGGCAGCTCTCCCTGTCTAACACTGGCCAAAATGCTAAAATGGCTACTGGTATTACACTGAATGCAATCCCTCCCCGTACGCTAATTGGCTAATTAGCGTGCGGGGAGGGGACTCGAGCAATGCGCTCAAGTACACCAGGTGCTCGGCAGAGCACCGAGCGTACCCGAGTGTAGGCATGCTCGGCCGAACAGTGAGTTCGGCTGAGCATGCTCGCTCAACACTAATAATAATAATAATAATAATAATAATAATAATAATAATAAAGGAGATAAAAACCACGGGAATAATGTTAATGGTCAGATGATGAGGACTTGTGGTAAAAATATATGATGAAATATGGTGGTCTATAGTGACTGTGTGAATAATAAAAAATATTATAAAAAATATTAGTGATGGCAATAAAATGATAGAGGGCCATTGTGGTGGCAGCAACTAAAATCAGCAGTAAGAATATTTATGTCAAAGATAACTTGATGCTTGATGAGTCAGTAGTTGCTATGTTCTAATGTTTGATTTAACTCTGAAGGCATTAACGTGTTGAAGCGGAATATCCAATACATTTCTTTTTTACATAGTTGGGAGCATGAGTGGGTGACCTAATCAGTCTGAAGTGCCCAGCCGAGACCAGCACTTCTGGCTCATGGTCCCCACCCTCTCATATGTGATTGGCCCAAGACCCAATGCGTTCCAAGCTGGAACGCATCCTCCTTCCCTGCGACCTCCGGCTCTACATGTGCCCACGTTGCTGAGAACAATTGTATTATAATCAATATATGTAAATGAGCTTCTAGGTGCAAAAGGGACATTGCCATTACACATAGAGACTCTTCTCTCTCACTAAGCCTGGCTATCTCAAAAAAGACTAGGAGAAAAGGGAAGACTCTTACTGGCTAGCTGGCGGCCAGTTCTCTTTTTCCAAAGAATCAGTAGAGCCCTGATGCCTATGTTTAAATGCCAACAGCTTAATTGAATCCTGCATATCTTGCACATCGCAATGCTTTTGCCTTTCAACACTTTGAAGAAAAACTGTCAGATGGGAGATACTCCAACAGAGCTAGCAGCAGAAAAGCTTGGCTTAGGTCTGGCACATTTTGAGCCTGTGCCCATAGTATCAATGGCATCACTATGGCTAGTGGTGCTGCAACTGCTGCAACCCACATTTTTTGGGAGGGTGAGGCATGGATATTTAATTTTGCATTCTTCTTTTTCAGTTTATTATAAGGCCTAGAACTGAAAAGTTATGGGTTTGGTACACAGTTTATTAAACGATACCAGCAAAATTGCAAGTGCTTTTTCTGTAATTAAAATATAGAGGTGCAGTTAAATGCCTCAAATCCATTCCTTTTTAAAACAATAATGCAATTTTTGCTGTGAAAAATGTTTGAACTACATGGTCTGATGAAGTAATGCTTGCCCTTCATTAACCCTTTCGCTTCCAGTGCCGTACAGTGCTGCAGCGAAAGGCAAACATGGAGTTCACTCGCATGTGCATTGGGCATCATGGTTGGTAGGTCTCTGTCGTTTCAAACAGCAGAGACTTGCAGATGATTACCGCAAATAGCAATAATGTCGATCACAGCAATAATTAGAGATGAGCGAATTTTTCAAAAATTCGATTTGGCTGGTTTGCAGAATTTTCCGAAAAGATTTGCTTCAATCCGAATAAATTTGTTGCAAATTGCGTTAAAAAACGACTACTTCCAGGCTGCAGAGAGCCTGGAGGCCTGAAGGGAGCTGAGCTACCACCTGTTGGAGCCCCTGCCTGTCGCCTCCCCCATGGTTATCGATAAGTGTCCCGGGGGCCGGAATAGTTTACTTTTAAAAATTTGAGTGTTCAAAACAAACAGGGTTTCCTGTGTACTTGAGCTTTGAATAATGGAATAGGACTACAGAACGTACCAAAAATTTACGAGTGACATGCTGCAGCCGAACAGAAGGTCCAAAAAATTCTAATCAAATTACTAGGCCAACAAGTGGCACCGTAACAGCAGCTGCAAGAGGCAGCAGCAGTCGAACAAATTTCAAGGCCACAGAGTGGCACCCTAACAGCAACTGCAAGAGGCAACAGCAGTCAAATACATTTGCTAGGCCACCAAGTGGCACCGTAACAGCAGCTGCAAGAGACAGCAGTCGAATACATTTCAAGGCCACAGAGTGGGAGAGGCAGCAGGAGTCGTACTAATTTTAATGAGACAGAATGGCACAGTGACATACCCTGGGAGAGGCAGCAGAAGTCATAAAAATTTAAATGCAACATACCGTAGAGTGGCACAATTACATAATTTGGAGGTAGCGGCAGATAGGACACAGCGTGTGAAGGCAGCGGCAGCAGCAGCATACCGTAAAGTAGCACAATTACATAATTTGGAGGTAGCGGAAGATAGGACACAGCGTGTGGAGGCGGCAGCAGCATGAGTAGGCCACAGAGTGGCACAATCACATAATTTGGAGGTAGCTGCAGCTAGGACACAGCGTGTGGAGGCGGTGGCAGCAGCATGAGTAGGCCACAGAGTGGCACAATTACATAATTTGGAGGAAGCGGCAGATAGGACACAGCGTGTGGAGGCGGCAGCAGCAGCATGAGTAGGCCACAGACTGGCAAAATTACATAATTTAGAGGTAGCGGCAGTTAGGACACAGTGTGTGGAGGCGGCCGCAGCATGAGTAGGCCACAGAGTGACACAATTACATAATTTGGAGTTAGTGTCCGCTAGGACACAGCGTGCGGAGGCAGCAGCAGCATACCGTAGAGTGGCACAATTACATATTTTGGAGATGGCGGCAGCTAGGACACACCATGCGGAGGCAGCGGCAGTAGCATAAGTAGGCCACAGAGTGGCACAATTACATAATTTGGACATAGCGGCAGCTAGGACACAGTGTGTGGAGGCGGCGGCAGCATTATCAGGCCACAAAGTGGCATGGTGACATAGCCTGGATATGACATCAATAGCAGCATGAGGAGACCTGAATGTTGAGGTGGCAGCAGCATCAGAAGGCTACATATTGGGTCAGTGACAGAGTGGAGAGGTAGGTGGCAATACTAGTCACTGGTAAAGATGCTGGGTGGTAGAAGGAGCAGCTGGTAGATGTGTGGCATCAGGCGGGTGGCAGCATCATAAGAGTGGCTGAGGCAGGTAGCCTGAAGAATACAGTCTCATTTGTCAAGGTTTGGGTGACACATCATGGCTGATCTAATCTGATGCATCAGGCGTTGGTGGGTGGAAATCCTGGCTGATCCACGCCTGATTCATCTTGACAAAGGTGAGTCTTTCCACATTTTGGAAGGAGAGGCGAGTTCTCCTTGGGGTAGCTATGGCCCCCGCCGCACTGAGCACCTGCCCTGATGCCACACTACTAGCCATGCAGGACAGCTTCTCCAGTGCAAACCCGGCCAGTTGAGGCCATAAATCCAGTTTGGCTTCCCAGTAGTCCAGCGGGTCTTCAATGTGGGTTGGCAGGGTTCTGTCCAAGTAGGCCACCACCTGCTGGTTCAGGGTCTGCTCCTGGTCTACCTGCTGCTGCTGCTGGTGAGTACTTTCCACACTTGGCGGGTGAAGAAAGCTGCTCATCAGCGACTCCTGACTCAAGTTGCTGCTGATGGAGCTGGTACTGCTCCTAACCCCCGACACCCCCACAGCAGCTGTGGCAGTGGTACGTGAGCACTGAGGGACCTGCCAGTCAGACCTGCGAGAGGATGGACGACGACGCAGATAAGCAGCAGCCAACTGACTACATAGGATGTCTCTATAGTACTTCAGTTTGTCTTCCCTCTAAGCAGGTGAAAAAAAGGCCCCCATTTTAGACCGGTAGCGAGGGTCCAAGAGGGTGGAGAGCCAGAAGTCATCTCTCTGCCGTATGGTGATTATTCGGCTGTCACTATGTAAACAAGTGAGCATGCATCGGGCCATTTGCGCAAGTGACTCGGAGGGACTCCATGCCTCCAACTCCACTGTATA
>ONZH01021624.1:0-59969 GCA_900303285.1 Rhinella marina | reverse complement strand
CTTAACTCTTGAGCGTGTATGGGCTGAAGAGGAGGACTTGGAGGAGGAGGAGGAGGAGGAAATGGAGAGTCAGGCCAGTGAGGAGAGGGAATTCTTGCGTGTTGGGACTCTGGCGCACATGGCAGACTTCATGTTAGGCTGCCTATCCCGTGACCCTCGCGTTAGAAGAATTACTGGGTGTTCACTCTCCTGGACCCACGGTACAAGCAGAACCTTTCCACTCTCATCCCTGCAGAGGAAAGAAGTATGAGAGTGAATAGATATCAACAGGCTCTGGTGCACAAGCTGAAACAATTCTTCCCATCTGACGCCGGTAGCGGCAGAGGGCATGGTTCTGCGGGCCAAGTAGCGGGGGAGAGGAGGCGAGCAGGCAGCTTTTCCAGCACTGGCAGGGGAACGCTCTCCAAGGCCTTTGCCACTTTTATGTCACCCCAGCAAGACACTGTCACCTGTCCCCAGTCTAGGCAGAGTAGGGGGGAGCTGTACAGAAAGATGGTGAGGGAGTACCTAGCTGACCATACCAACGTCCGTAGCGATCACTCTGCTCCATACAACTACTGGGTTTCAAAGCTGGACACGTGGCCTGAACTGGCGCTGTACGCCTTGGAGGTGCTGGCCTGCCCTGCCGCTAGCGTGCTGTCAGAGCGGGTATTCAGTGCAGCTGGTGGCGTCATCACCGATAAGCGTGCACGCCTGTCAACTGACAGCGCTGACAGGCTGACGCTTATTAAAATGAACAAAGCCTGGATTTCACCGGAATTCAAATCTCCTCCGGGGGAAAGCAGCTAAAGATTTAAATAACTTATGTATCCGATTCCTCTTCTCTACTCCTACTCCTCCTCCATATCGTCTTTGCCTAACGCTGACCCAAAAAACGCCATTTTTTAGAGGTCCAACTGGCACTCTTTTAGCACAATTTTTCAGGAGGGCCCCTACAGGCCCTCTATTCAAACAATTTTTCCAGAGGTCCACCTACAGGCCCTCTCTTCAAAAAATTTTTCAGGAGGGCCCCCTACAGGCCCTCTATTCAAACAATTTTTTCAGAGGTCCACCTACAGGCCCTCTCTTCAAACAATTTTTCAGGAGGGCCCCCTACAGGCCCTCTATTCAAACAATTTTTCCAGAGGTCCACCTACAGGCCCTCTCTTCAAACCATTTTTCAGGAAGGCCCCCTACAGGCCCTCTATTCAAACAATTTTTCCAGAGGTCCACCTACAGGCCCTCGCTTCAAACAATTTTTCAGGAGGGCCCCCTACAGGCCCTCTATTCAAACAATTTTTCCAGAGGTCCACCTACAGGCCCTCTCTCCAAACAATTTTTCCGGAGGTCCACCTACAGGCCCTCTCTCCAATTCCAGTTTCCAGTTTTATTTGCGCAAACTGCATACATTTTTTTTTTTGGGATAGGTGTGAAAAATAATATTACTTGCGAATCTATATTGCCCAACATTGGATACGGTAGCAAGTAGAAGACCAAACACATGCTGCCCACAGGGTTCAGCAAATTCCTGGTCCACCCGCAAATTCCTTGGTCCACAATGTCAAGGAGGTCGAGGTTCTGTGGATGAGCAACAAGTCCTTCTGTACTGAAATCGCCCACAAAGTCTCCATCTAAGAACCTACAGACCATTGTGGAGAGAGCGGCACAGCTCACCATCAAAGTGACGAACCCCAACGCCAGACTGCTCAGAGAAGATAACGAATAAATATCTCTGTGGTTATTTTTGCTAAATAAAAGTTAAATAAACCCCCCAAAAAATTCATCTGTTCCTGTGCCTGATCCACCCAAGTTGAATCTGTCCCATCATGAGAAATTCCTCCCCAAGGAGTCCCCACTGTAACTTGCTTACCATACAACTACCTCACCCCCCGACACCTGTGTCTCGCCATTGTCCACCACCTCCTCAGACAACACTGGTAAATCCACACTGTCAGCACACGGAAACAGCAAAAGGTCTTGCGAATTGGGGCAGAGAATGTTCTGGGCTAGCACATCAGAGAAGGGGTGACTATGGGGTTCCAGGGAGTACGTGACCACATGCAATCTCCATCTAAAAAGTCATGCCACACTTGATCAATCTCATAATTTACGACTGTACCGGTTGATGCTAAATTTTTAAGTTGGGGTCCTGTGTCGTCATTCTAACTCCATCCGGCTGTTGTCACCACCACACACGCTAGCCCAGGGGGCACTCCTCTGGCTCTTCCAGCGAAACCTCCTTCCCCCCAGCCTGCCCCCCACCTACAGGCCCTCTCTCCAAACAATTTACGTCTTTGTCCTATCTTTCTCTCTCTCTCCAAACCATTTTTACGGATAGCTGCCATATACGGTTTTAAACTGAGTAGTATACATACCACAGTTGATCAATCTCATAATTTACGACTGTACCGGTTGATGCTAAATTTTTAAGTTGGGGTCCTGTGTCGTCATTCTAAATACATCCGGCTGTTATCACCACCACACACGCTAGCCCAGGGGGCACTCCTCTGGCTCTTCCAGCGAAACCTCCTTCCCCCCACCTACAGGCCCTCTCTCCATACTATTTACCCGGATAGGGGACGTATTAGATATTGTACTGATTTTGAATTGCCTCCTGCGATAGACGGGAATCGAGCCCGGATCAACTGCTTGGGAAGTAGCTATGCTCACCACTATACCACCAGCAGCCACAGCAACTGATAAGAACAGATACTAAACTTGATTTCAGCTGCAGTGCCAGCATGAGCAGTGGTGTCACCTGCAGGCGGTGATGGACCTTCGTTGCACCTAGTTGGGTGCTTCCCTAACATGTGATGGGTATTTGCCTCGCCTTTCTTGGTCTGGGTGAGCACAATTGCCATGAGGGTAACCACCAGGCTGTTGCCTGAGAATTTTGGGTAATGGTGGGATTAAGCAGCCTCAGAGGCATCCATGCATGCTGCCCCTGCTGTTTCCTGTCCATTTCCGTGGTGTTTCCATCATTTTCTGAGGTTTCCAGGTTTTCACCCAGCCTTCCCTAGGCAGAGCCTTGGTCCCCTGCAAAAAATGCTCGAGTCTCCCATTGACTTCAATGGGGTTCGTTATTCGAAACGAGCACCCGAGCATCGGGAAAAGTTCGACTCTAATAACGAGCACCCGAGCATTTTAGTACTCGCTCATCTCTATGAATAACCCTAATTTTGATAATCTTTCTGAATACTGTAGTCCACCCATTCCAGTTATTACTTTAGTTGCCCTCCTCTGAACCCTCTCCAGCTCTGCTATGTCTGCCTTGTTCACAGGAGCCCATAACTGTACACAGTACTCCATGTGTGGTCTGACTAGTGATTTGTAAAGTGGCAGGACTATGTTCTCATCACAGGCATCTATGCCTCTTTTGATGCAACCCATTATCTTATTGGCCTTGGCAGCAGCTGTCTGACACTGGTTTCTACAGCTTAGTTTGCTGTTCACTAAAATTCCTAGGTCCTTTTCCATGTCAGTGTTACCCAGTGTTTTACCATTTAGTATGTACTGGTGACTTGCACTATTCCTTCCCATGTGTATAACCTTACATTTGTCAGTGTTAAACCTCATCTGCCACTTCTCTGCCCAAACCGCCAATCTATCCAGATCCATCTGTAGCAGGGTACTGTCCTCTTCTGTGTTGATTACTTTACACAGTTTTCGCAGTGTCATCTGCAAAAATTGATATTTTACCGTGTAAGCATTTTTTTTTCATTGAAAAGCATATTTTTAATTGAAAAAAAATGTTTTTAGTTTTTTTTTTTTACTGGAATTTGTTTTATTCAATAAATGTGTTTTTCCCTTTTTTAACATCTAATAGTCCCACAAAGGGACTATAACAGACAACATTTTGATTGATTTTAAAATACAATGCACTATCCCTATAGGTGCATTGTATTTTAATATAAGTACTATACTGACATTGACCAGCAGGTTGCACCAGAGAGGAACTATTGAAGGCTGGTTTGGGGCTTACAGACCCCAGCCAGCCTTTACATGCATCGGCACCCCACGATTGCATTTGCGGGGTGCTGATGGGAGGCAGAGGGAGTCCACTCCCTCTGTCAGCACTTTACATGTGGTGGGCGCCATTGCCCGTCGCATGTAAAACGTTAAACAGCCTGGATCGGCACTTCTGCTGGTCCGGGCTGTGAAGACAGAAGCACAGCTCTCCTATGAGAGCTGGGCCCTGCTCCCAGCTGCATATAAAAAAGCAGGGACCCAGCCTAAGGCCCCTTAGTGACTGCCGAAAAAAGGCATATGGGTGGTCTCTAAGGGGTTAACAAATTAATTAATGTTTGCATGTGTTGGTGAGCTTTTTGTAGCTGTATGTGAGCAGCAGTGTTACTGTAATATGTCAATATAACTATATTCTGGAACCAATGACATTTTTTACCACCTTAGTCTGCTATGCCAGTTGTGTGGCATAAAAATGCCACAAATGATGGCTGGTGGGACATTTGGTACCTTTTGCCATTTGGTGAGCCTCACCACGTTTAGAAGAGTGAAAAGTAGGTCAGAATTTCACATTAAAACACCCTCATTTAATAAAGTCACATCTCCATGCCACGCAACTCCTCTTTTACAGACACCACTACATTGGACGGTGCCAAATATATTATTTACTAGCTGAAGGACCTGGCTTTGCCCGGGTATATTTAATTTATTTCATTTAGTGTTTGTGTGTGTGTGTTGTTAAAAGATATCGAGAGTGACCTCTACAGTGCCTGCCCCTTTAACAATGACCTCTACAGCAGCCCGCCCCTTTAACAGTGACCTCTACAGCAGCCCACCCCTTTAACAGTGACCTCTACAGCAGCCCGCCCCTTTAACTGTGACCTCCACAGCAGCTAGAGTGGCCACTGTCTTCACCCCAGAAAGCCAGACCTCACCAGCCATTCCCCCAAACGTGAAACAGCGCCCCCAGTTCCCATGAAGACACACCACTAAACATGAGGCCACACCCCCTGGCTCTTTGAAGACACGGAGGAGAAGCTGTCTGAATGTGAGCTACTGAAAGGGTGGACGTCCCTGTGTCTGTCCAGGCACTGCGTCGGACGGAGAACAGGTAGCCAGAAAACTGGACTGTCCAGCCTAAAGCTGGACATCTGGCCACCCTAACATCAGCCTGCCCCTAGGGTGGCCAGAGGTCTTGTTTTAGGCTGGACAGTCTGGCTTTCAGACTCCCTGTCCTCTGTCATGCACAGGGCCTGGATGGACACAGGGATGTCCTTTTGAACAGCTCACTCTCAGCAGCAGCACTGTGCAGTCTGAGCAATGAGCTGCAGGGAGAAAGTCACCCTCCCCCCACCCCTGCAGCTGAAAGAAGGTGACTTTTACCTATATTTTTAATCCCGGTCAAATGCGGCATGGAATGGGCGTGGCCTGACTGAGTCAGGGGTGTGACTTAGTGGGATCTGGGGGTGGGGCTTTTAAGTCCTTCTTTTGACAGTGGCCTGAATTACAGGTCAACAGTGGAAGAAAACATCTTTTATTACTACTGAACGGTAAATATGTGAAATTTACATTATATGAGGAAATGATTGATGATGAGTTAGTCTAAAACATAAGTTATAGTTATGGTAACCGGAATACCCCTTTACCATTGTCATCCACAGTGCTCTGCCTCTTTAATGCAGACCTACAGCAGTGAACTGGCTAGGTTGTCATAGAAACCTGGTGTGTGCCTGTGAGCTTCTATTGGCTGATAAGGGTCATGTGACCAGGCTAATATTGGCTAATGCATTTTTTGGGAATATCTCAGGAACGGTACGTCCTGGAGAGCTGAAAACTGTTCTAAAACCTTCCCGGACACCTGATGTACATGTGTGCCAAATTTTGTGATTGTAGCTGCAGCGGTGCGGATTCCTTTAGCGGACATACACACACACACACACACACACATACACTCAGCTTTATATATTAGATGTCTGCCATTTCATACATTTGGCGAAATCTCACAGAGCAAAGACAGACTGAAAACTGGTACCAAAACTGCCGCAAATTTCCCACTATATGCTAGCTAAAGTCACAGGGACCACCATTTTTAAAACATAGCCTTCATTAGATGCTCATAAAATAAGCTGAAAAACAAAATCAGAATCAACAAATGTCCACCAATCTAGTTGGAGTATATAGGGTACATAGGGATGAAAGAAAAATCTGTCCCTTTTTCCAACCCTATTCTAATATGCCCTACTTACAGATAGAATAGCTGCCCCAAAAGGGGGAATCCCGTATCAGGAACCTCCTAAACACCCTATAAAGGCCCTGATACAGTAAAGACCACCACCACTATAATCCTGAAAGCTGTATATACTGCCATAAAGAAAATCACAGCACACAAAATAATAAAAATCAATGCAGAGTATGCAGAATGATACCTAGTCACCACGGCAGAAGTCGTAGGTAAGCGGTAACTAATGTTATACTGGATGATATTAAGTGTGGTCAGATGGGACACAATTAAAACCAGACAGTAACTGGATCAAGTGAATTACTGCTGAAACAAATCTCAATGTCCCAACATGTTTCACCATTAAATTAATGGCTCATCAGGGGACCTGTATAATGGAGACTAAATTTTCCAGACCAGTAACACTAGAAAAAATGCCGAAAAAAACAGTAAAGATATAATTGCAACACCCTTATAAGAAGTTTCTGGCTAGCATAGTCACAATATTATTCATACCAATAGAGCCCTAACAGTATGATATTGCCCAGTAATGGCACATGTTCTGTGTACATCTCAATAAAAAAATCCTGGCCAGGCCGATACTTGCATGCACCAAGGCCTGATGTCGGGTGGTAAGTGCAGGTGTGCTGTCTCCAGGAGAGCAGTGCTGATGGTGGAACATCAGTTGTGTATTGCGCCTTAAAGTAGTGATGAATCGGCGTCCCACATGTCTGGAAAAGGGCGTGTCATCAACGGGAGTGTCCAGATGAGGTCGTGTGATCGACACTTGCCGATCACATGACTAATACCAGATCTCTTCTGTATTGGAGCCTAATGCATAGATAGCAGGTAAAGGCGCGGGTCTTATGCTTAATCTTGTTGTGAGACCATATTATGAACTGTAAAAAAGGTCCCTCATATCAATAAGGGGAACCAAAAGAATAAATAAGAGAGATGCATTATAGAGTGGAGATATAAAAAATAAACAATATAATCAAAAACAGAATCAAAACGGGTAGTCAAAGAGGTGGCTACATACCTTCTAATAAAATATAGATGACAACCTCTATATTAGATAGTAGTACACTTGGTAATTATTTAGGCTGGTGACAATGGATAGGCACATTATTTAAATGAAACATGCATATTCAATTGAATCATTCAAAACAAGAGGTGTCACTGTCTGTAAAGACTAGATCCATCTCGACTCCTTTTGTCTCAGGAGTCTGTCAATATCACCCCCTCTAATCGATTGAGATATCACCTCAATCATGCAGAAGTTTATTAAATTAGCTTCATCCCTGTGGTAGGTTCTGACATGCCGGGCTAAGGGTTTGTGACGATTATTCCGGATATCACCTATATGTTCCAGGATTCGTTTTTTTAAACTCCCTGCAGGTCTTTCCCACATATTTAAGGACACATTTACACTGGGCAAGATAGACTAGTCCCCTGGTGTTGCAGTTTGCAAAGCCCTTACATGAAAAGGTTTTGGTCCCTAAGCTATTGGCAAAGGTGTTACCTATTTTAATGTATGCACAGGCCTTGCATTGGCCACATTTGAACGTGTTCATGCTCCTATTGCGGAGCCACATGCTATCCTGCAGAGGTTCCAAATCACCATGGACAAGTGCCACTGGCTTCACAATCACATTTTTATTGAGACTTAGCTGACGGAGGCCTTTCATTTCATCAAAGGTGTAGTTTTTATATTGTTCCTTTACCTGTAGATTTTCCAGATCTCTCGTTACAGAATTCAAGAAAAGGTCCAGATGTAAGTCACCTCCCATTTTAGAGGGAGTTTTTGTGCCTTTGTTCCTAAGATTAGTAAAAGGACCTTGTCCCCTGGGTGTTTCATTGTCATCAAGAAGAGTGACAAGATCTCCCAGTTCTAATCTTAAGGCCCTTTTACACGGGCCGATGTGTCTCTCTGCCCGAGCGCCGATCAGCGATATCGGCGCTCGGGCAGGGAGCCTTTACACGGCCCGATGAATCGAGCGCCGGGCCGCACGAGTAATCGCTGTATCGCTCGTGCGGCCCGGAAGCTCCATACTGTCAGGCGCACATCGCCTGTTTACACAGGCCGATGTGCGCCCGACAGATTGGATCTTTTGTAGAAACCAAAAGATCCAATCAGCCGACGAACGAGCGTTTTGCTCGTTCATCGGCTGATTAGGGCCACTTTTACACGGGCCGATTATCGTCACTAGCGTTCCTAGGAACGATTTTTCGGCCGATAATCGGCCCGTGTAAAAGGACCTTTAGTTCTACAGATCTCTTCTTATCTACTTGAGAGACAATGTTATGCCATCTAACCTTTCTAATAAAGAGATTGATATTCTTGATCCATTCAAAGCAGTTGGATCGGTTAATTGGTACATAGGAAAGTCCCTTAGGCTACTTTCACACTAGCGTTTTTAAATTCCGGTATTGAGTTCCGTAATAGGGGCTCAATACCGGAAAAAAACGCTTCAGTTTTGTCCCCATTCATTGTCAATATGAATTGTTCATATGTATGTTTGTCTGTGTCTTGTTCCAATGTGTGTGTCAACATGTGTGGGGCCGGAGCGCTGCTCCGGCTCCACACATGTATCAGCGGCAGTACGGATCCGTCGGCACCCTTTAGGTACCGGATCCGTGCTGCCGCTAGTGTGAAAGTAGCCTTAGAGAGTACCGAGAGTTCAGAATCAGATAAAGTATACCCTGACAAATTAATAATACGCAACTCATCTGTATCAACACCTTTTATTTTCTGTATGTCTGTTGGTGGGGCATTTAAATCTGTGCCCGATCCCTCAGCATATGTGTTTTGTGGTGTTGGTAACCCTAAAAAAAGGGCTCCCTGTAGAGGTATTCATCTGTGTCTCTGGGGGCTGTACAGAAGAGGATGTAGCTACAGATGGTCCAGAACCAAATTGGTCTGGAGACTTGTCTGGTAGAGGACAATGCAAAGAGGAAGAATCCCATTGTTTAGGAGGGTGAGGTGGTGGTCTTGGGTGGCCCCTAAAATACGATCTTGAGTTGGGGTATCTTGAATGACCCCTCCCCCGATATGTTCCTCTCGCCGCACCTCTTCTGGTATATGAAATAAGTTGCTGTTCCGAATAGGAACTTTCTACATCTGAGATAGAGCTCTCAGTATTCAAACCCTGCTGATCCACAGATACATAGTAACATAGTTTATAAGGCCGAAAAAAGTCATCTGTTCATCCAGTTCGGCCTGTTATCCTACAAGTTGATCCAGAGTAGAGATGAGCGAATCTATTCGCCGCTTCGTAGATTCTTATCGAATCTTGGAAATTTTCAGCTGCGAAGCGAATCTGAATTTCATTGGATTATTCGTAAATCTTAGCAAAATTTAACACGCTAACGATACGTATGAAACGTATGAAACGTACGCATTCTGCGTGAGGCGGGACAATGATGATATGCCCATGCAAGAGCGGGAAAGTGAAGATACACCCCCCTCAGAACTTGAAAAAAACAGCCCGGCCCACCGGGATCTAACTAACTACACGTATAGGGAGTGAAGACTCCTCCCTCAGTAGTCCACCCTCCTCTGAAGTTCGAACCAGTTTAGACCGGCTCTGACCTCAGAGCAAGAGGCAAGCATCATGGCTAAAAAACAGCTGCTCCCAAATTGGAATGAAATGTATTTTGGGAACGAGTTCCCTGAACCACCGCCCTCTCCAGACATCAGGGTGTCACAACTCTGCCAGAGAAACCTAGCTTCAGTGCCTGTGTCTTCCTTACCACCTGCTGAGGTTGCTGTTGCTGCGACTCGTGAGGTGGCTGGAGCGTCTTCTGTGGCTTGTGCGACTGGAGCATCTGCTGTGGCTCGTGCGGCGGAGGCAGCTGGAGCGTCCACTTCGCCGCCCAGGAGGAGATCCATCCCTTCCATGCACCAGAACCCAATTGTTCCACCATCTGTGATGGCCCATGCACAAACCCTCTGGGACTATAAAACCGCAGTGAAGGACTGGGTCATCCAGGTACTCGACCACCCTAGGCCGGGAGATCCTTCGTTGGAACGGCGAAAGGGAACTGTGTTTTAGTTTTTCGTTGGGAGAGGGTCTGGCTTTCTGCTGGATGACGAGGATGGAAAGGAATATTTTGTGGGCTGCAGGTCGGTTAAACGGCCGTACCTGCCACAACATCGTCATAGCCTGTATGTGGGGGATCAGGTGGAGTACACCACCATATCATCCCAGAAAGGCCCCTTTGCGACCGGGGTTACCCTCCTTTCAAAGCCTCTGGTGCCTACAACGAAACCAGAAGTGTGGCTGGATGAACCACCAGGTCCAGGACACTTGTGCTGCCTGCAGGAGTTCCCAGATGGCGTCCTCCGGTTCAGGGAAAAGCCACAGCCTCAGCCGGAGCCTCTGATTCCTGGACTGCCAGCACCATCACCACCACCACAGTCCTTACAGCTGGGTCAGCAGACCACGTTATCATTCAACTTCCAATCCACGGTGATCCACCAATACCAGCTGCCGTGGAAGAAGAAGCCAGCAGCAGCCGGGGAAGCTGGGTCTTCTTCCCTGTATGCAACCTTTCCGGAACCCCTGCAGCCAGAAGTCCTTACCCCTGGTGTCCCGGCAGGAGGATCCAGAAAAGTGCAAATGGCTGCAGTGCTCGCCAGCGTCACCACCACCCGGACCCAGTCAAGTCCAACTTCAGGAACAAGAGGGTACTAGACTTCCACCACCGCAGCGAGAATGGCCTACAGGAGGCAGGAGCGTCCTTTGATGTCGTTCAGTAGCAGCTCAAGCGAGGAGGACTTCAGGTCCCTTATCTGAGGAACCCAACTACTGGCTGGTTTAAAGGACACTTCAAGAGGACCTATGGGAACCACACCATGGACTGCACCTGATGGGTAAGAGCTAGTTGGCACTTGTTTTTGTTTAGTTTGTGTTGCCCCCGTTTGACTCTCACCCAGATGGGCATGGCTGTCAGGACTCCCCCCATTCTGCAGAAAATTCCCTGTTGTGCCAAAGTGCGCCTATTTTCCTTTTTACCCCTTTCTCAGGTTATTTGGGAGCCCCCTTTGCAAAAAGGGTTCTCTATTTGCTGCTATTCTCTATTATCCATGTGGATTACACATTACCTGTTTAGATTACAATTTTACCTCACGTGGATTACAATTGAATTTTGGAATATGTGTTCCAGACAGACAGTGTTTTATCATTGCCAACTAGGAGCCATAAGGAGAGACTCAAACGTATATCTGAGCCTTTTATGCTTGCAAATGTGAAATTGATTGTACTAAAATGTTTGCATACTTATGTCTTTGCTGTATTTTAGCTACACTGATTTTAATGGTTCAGCACTTTAGCCCATTATGTGTATTCTTTTTCTGGTACTGCAATGTGTCCTATTATGCACTTATTGTACAGTGTTTTTAGTAAATTATTTACTTATTGATAGCTAGCAGCAGTGAGCACCTTATTTTTCTAGTTCATATGGACTGCCTCTAGAGACTGTACGCCACGGCCTAGCCTCGTGCGTATGACGCATTCACACGTCAATAGCACGCTAAGGATTCGTACGCATTTTTGTACACTAATGCTTACGTATTGTGTACTTTTAACTACGCTGACTGTTCGTACATAATTTGGGCAGAAATGTTTCGCAAAACAACAATTTTTTTTACGTAGATTCGACGAATAAGTTAGTTTGAATTCGAATCTTGTCAGAAATTTGGCGAATATTCGGCGAAGCAAATTTTGAATGATTCGCTCATCTCTAATCCAGAGGAAGGCAAAAAACCCCTGTGAGGTAGAATCCAATTTTCCCCACTTTAGGGGAATTTATGATGTAGTGTTATATGCACTCTTGTTACGGAATTCAGACAGATCTTTCACAAATTGTCTGTGTTTCCGTTCAATGAGAATTGCTTTATATTTCTCAATGTTAATTTGAAGTTCTCCTTCCCTTTTCAGGAATTCTGTATGCTCTTTAAATTTAAGACTTATCTGAGTCAGTTCTTCTAAGTGTTTCTCAATGAGGCCAAAATTGATAGTTTCTTGCTCAAGCAGCAGCCTCATGACACGCAGTGAGCTTTCTGTCAGTTTAGCCTCCCATTTTGTCATGATTTCATCTGGCGTAAGAACCCTTTTAGCTGGACGAATAGGTATTCTCAATCCGTTAGGTACGATATTATTTTTGATGTAATTATTGAGAGACTGAATCTCCCACCATGATTTCAAGTATTCTTTATGTGTGTTATAAAGTTCTTTAAACACTCTTTTAACTCCTATCTTTCTCCCAATAGGAGTTCAAGAAACCAGCCATAACGTGATGAAAAAGTATATACCATAGAAACAAAATAACATTCACAGTTCTGACCTGCGATGTGCAGCCCATGTGTGCCAACCTACGCAAATCTACTCCTGGGCTGATGGGAGGAAACTATTGTTTTTTCAGAGGCTCTTCCATCTTGGACGTACTCCATTTCATTATGGGTGCATTTTATAGATTTTTTTCTTGGACGGGCACTGAACTCAAATTTAAGAAGTTTATGGAGAGACCTAATAACAACCATATTGAGCTACACTTCACTTTTGAGTTTAGGAGGTACTCTATTCAGGGGCGGACACAGACAGCAGAGGGCCACTGTGCAAGGAATGTGTTTGGGCCCCACCCCCCGCCTTTCCCAAACCAAATTCTCAACCTAACCTATGGTGTCCTAACATTACATACAGCAATACATAACACACAGGGTAAGGCTACTTTCAAATATGCAGCACTACGCTCCAGCCACCTGATTTGGCAGAGAATGCAAGAAATTGGCCGGACACAAACTCAGGCATGCAGCAGTTTGTGTCCCGCTGATTCTCGGCATTTTTGCCAGATTGTGGCCGGATCTCTGCCTGACCCCATTATAGTTAATGGGGCCGGCGGGCATTCTGCATCCAGCAGTGCCAGATCCAGTGAATTCCAGAAGGCTGTTCTCTGCTGGACCAGCCTGCCAGAATCACTAACTCAAATGTGAAAGTAGCCTAATACAGGTCCACATACCTCTTACATCCAGTGACGTCTTCTTAGATGTAGATGTTCTCTTTCCTCATCTTCTCCTTTCAGACCGACCACCATGATGATTTCTTCCAGCCATCTCTTCTCTCTGTGGAGTTTGACAAATAGACATCTTAGTTTCCTACTTTTCCATCATTCTCCCACCTTCTTGAACTCCCCATCCTGCCACTCCCCAATACTGTGCCCAGTGTGCTCCCCAAAACTATACTGCAGAAACAGTCCCCCTGCAAATACTACTGCCCTCAGTAATTATTGGCACACAGTGCCCTAAAAAATAACTGCGCCCAGGAAATAGTGTCCCTGACACTAACAGTGTAACCATAATGTTCCCCAAAATAACTGTGCTAAGCCACCGATAGAAATAATTAGTGCCCCCAGCCATCCAATGTCCCCATAGTGCCCTCATAATGTGTGCCAATGCCCCCTACTATGTACCCAAAAAACCCTCTTAGTGCCCCTATACAATGACCCCAATAGTGCTCTCCCCCCCCCTTCTCCATAGTGCCCCCATGTCTGCCAGTATATAAGATAGGGCCCCCATAGTTATCCTCCACCCCCATAGTGCCAGTATATATATAGGGCCCCCCATAGTGGTCCTCCTCCTCCAGAGTGCCCCCCATAATGCTCCTCCTCAATAGTGCCCCCCATGTGAGCCAGTATATATGATAGGGCCCACCATAGTGCTCCTCCTAGATAGTGCCCCCATTGTGCTCTTCCTCCATAGTGCCCTCCATAGTGCCCCCATAGTGCTCCTCCTCCATAGTGCCCCCATTCTGCTCCTCCTCCATAGTGCCCCCATTGTGCTCTTCCTCCATAGTGCCCTCCATAGTGCCCCCATAGTGCTCCTCCTCCATAGTACCCCCATTGTGCTCTTCCTCCATAGTGCCCTCCATAGTGCCCCCATAGTGCTCCTCCTCCATAGTGGCCCCCCATAGTGCTCCTCCTCCATAGTGGCCCCCATAGTGCTCCTCCTCCATAGTGCCCCCACTGTGCTCCTCCTCCATAGTGCCCTCATAGTGCTCCTCCTCCATAGTGGCCCCCATAGTGCTCCTCCTCCATAGTGCCCCCATAGTGCTCCTCCTCCATAGTGCCCCCATAGTGCCCCTCCTCCATAGTGGCCCCCATAGTGTTCCTCCTCCATAGTGCCCCCATTGTGCTCCTCCTCCATTGTGCCCCCATAGTGCTCCTCCATAGTGCCCCCACTGTGCTCCTCCTCCATTGTGCCCCTCCTCCATAGTGCCCCCATAGTGCTCCTCCTCCATAGTGCCCCCATTGTGCTCCTCCTCCATTGTGCCCCTCCTCCATAGTGGCCCCCCATAGTGTTCCTCCTCCATAGTGCCCCCATTGTGCTCCTCCTCCATAGTGCCCCCATTGTGCTCCTCCATAGTGCTCCTCCTCCATAGTGGCCCCCATAGTGCTCCTCCCCCATAGTGCCCCCACTGTGTGCCAACTTAACTGAAAAAAATTAACACTTATACTTACCTCCTTGCCTCTTTCAGCTACGCGATGCAGGCCTCTTCCGGCCTGTGTCCCGCGCTGTACTGGAAGCGCTCATCTCTCCCTGCCGCCGGTAAGAAATGGCCCCCCTCCGGCCCTGGGCCCCTGTGCAGCCGAACCGGCTGCACAGGCGGTATGTCCGCCCCTGACTCTATTGCATTCTTGGATGTTTTAATAAAACGTGGAGAAAATCATCAGATTACCACATCATTGTTTTGGAAAAAAAACTCTTCTAATAGTCTCCTTCATTGTTACAGTTTCCATCCCAGCCCCCTCAAGAAAGGAATACCGAAGGGGCAATTCCTTAGGGTTCATAGGCACTGCTCCTACCTGACTGATTTTGAAAATGAGGCATCTAACCTCTATAATCGCTTCAAGCAGAGGAGCTATCCAGCCAAACCTCTGCATGAAGCTTGGCAGTTTGCAAGATCCAGGGAACGCTCTTCCCTTTTTCAGCCACGAACAAGGGAACCTCTGGATGTGCTATGGGTCATTGGAACTTATGACTCAGGCGCCAATTCAGTAAGGGAGATCCTTGGCCGGTATTGGCCATTACTGAAACTTGACCTGGACATAACTAGAGTTACCCTGGACTCCCCAGCTATTACCTTTTGTAAGGGACGGAGTCTGTGTGACACACTTGTCCATGGTCACTTGGAACCTCTGCAGGATAGCATGTGGCTCCGCAATAGGAGCACGAGCACGTTCAAATGTGGCCAATGCAAGGCCTGTGCATACATTAAAATAGGTAACACCTTTGCCAATAGCTTAGGGACCAAAACCTTTTCATGTAAGGGCTTTGCAAACTGCAACACCAGGGGACTAGTCTATCTGGCCCAGTGTAAATGTGTCCTTAAGGCTTCATTCACACGACCGTATGTGTTTTGCGGTCTGCAAATTGCGGATCCGCAAAAAAAAGGGATGACGTTCCGTATGGCATCCGTGTTTCCGTTTTTTTTGCGGATTCATTGTAACAATGCCTATCCTTGTCAGCAAAACGGACAAGAATAGGACATGTTCTATCTTTTTTGCGGAACGGAAATACGGACATACGGAAACGGAATGCATACGGAGTACCTTCGTTTTTTTTGCGGACCCATTGAAATGAATGGTTCCGCATACGGTCCGCAAAAAAAACGGAACGGACACGGAAACAAAATACGGTCGTGTGAATGAAGCCTAAATATGTGGGAAAGACCTGCAGGGAGTTTAAAAAACGAATCCTGGAACATATAGGTGATATCCAGAATAATCGTCACAAACCCTTAGCCCGGCATGTCAGAACCTACCACAGGGATGAAGCTAATGTAATAAACTTCTGCATGATTGAGGTGATATCTCAATCGATTAGAGGGGGTGATATTGACAGACTCCTGAGACAAAAGGAGTCGAGATGGATCTAGTCTTTACAGACAGTGACACCTCTTGTTTTGAATGATTCAATTGAATATGCATCTTTCATTTAAATAATGTGCCTATCCATTGTCACCAGCCTAAATAATTACCAAGGGTACTACTATCTAATATAGAGGTTGTCATCTATATTTTATTAGAAGGTATGTAGCCACCTCTTTGACTACCCGTTTTGATTCTGTTTTTGATTATATTGCTTATTTTTTATATCTCCACTCTATAATGCATCTCTGTTGTTATTTATTCTTTTGGTTCCCCTTATTGATATGAGGGACCTTTTTTACAGTTCATAATATTGTCTCACAACAAGATTAAGCATAAGACCCTGCTATCTATGCATTAGGCTCCAATACAGAAGAGATCTGGTATTAGTCATGTGATCGGCAAGTGTCGATCACACGACCTCATCTGGACACTCCCGTTGATGACGCGCCCTTTTCCAGACATGTGGGACGCCGATTCATCGCTACTTTAAGGTGCAATACACTACTGATGTTCCACCATCAGCACTGCTCTCCTGGAGACAGCACACCTGCACTTACCACCCGACATCAGACCTTGGTGCATGCAAGTATCGGCCTGGCCAGGATTTTTTTATTGAGATGTACACAGAACAAGTGCCATTACTGGGCAATATCATACTGTTAGGGCTCTATTGGTATGAATAATATTGTGACTATGCTAGCCAGAAACTTCTCATAAGGGTGTTGCAATTATATCTTTACTGTTTTTTTCAGCATTTTTTCTAGTGTTACTGGTCTGGAGAATTTAGTCTCCATTATACAGGTTCCCTGATGAGCCAATAATTTAATGGGGAAACGCGTTGGCACATTGGGATTTGTTTAAGCAGTAATTCACTTGATCCAGTCTGGTTTTAATTGTGTCCCATCTGACCACACTTAATATCATCCAGTATAACATTAGTTACCGCTTACCTACGACTTCTGTAGTGGTTACTAGGTATCATTCTGCATACTCTGCATTGATTTTTATTATTTTGTGTGCTGTGATTTTCTTTTGTGGCAGTATATACAGCTTTCAGGATTATAGTGGTGGTGGTCTTTACTGTCTTTACTGTATCAGGGCCTTTATAGGATGTTTAGGAGGTTCCTGATATGGGATCGCCCCTATCTGGGTGGCTATTCCATCTGTAGGTAGGGCATATTAGAATAGGGTTGCAAAAAGGGACAGATTTTTCTTTCATCCCTATATAACCTATATACTCCAACTAGATTGGTGGCCCACTATGGACATTTGTTGATTCTGATTTTGTTTTTCAGCTTATTTTATTTTATGAGCATCTAATAAAGGCTATGTTTTAATAAGGGTGGTCCCTGTGACTTCAGAAACTGTGTACACCATTGTCTATACCTACCGTCTGACGGGTGACAGGTCAGAACTATGAATGTTAAATGCTGGCGAAGAAATACTGTCCATACCTGTGATGTCAGTTGAGTTATTGACACCACTGACAGTTCAATAGCTGTGTGGGGAAATTAAATGTAGGCACATAGTACTAATGCACTATGATGAGAAAAGCAGGATTGCAGCAAATTACCTTTTAAATTCACTTTTTCAGCAAATTCCAGTAACTTTAGCAGAACAGTCTAACACTGTATAGAAGCCAACAAGTAGATAGCTTGGATTACAGAGTATATATATATATTATACTGTATTATATTATATACAGGATATCTATTGACCAATGTATCCACCAACGACTATCAAGTTAAGCCCAGTTTACTGCTTTGTCAGCTTTCAGGTTTTTTTTTTCTCATTCAAGTGTTTATTAAGAACTTCATAGGCAGTACAATAAAATACCGTACAAGGTAACAAAACTGAAACAGTGTCCAATGTACTTTTACATGCATCAGTAAAATGATGGTAGGCCTCAAATACAAAGTCATGTCAGCAACCTGTCAATCAGGTCCCATAAGGAACGGTACGAAGAACCTCAAGGCAAAAGGACACCAAAAGAAATAAACAAAGGAGAAAATACAAAAAAAAAGAAAAATAAAAGAAAGAAAAAGTACAACAAGAACAATCATTAGTCCCTGGTCACTTTGGTTTTGAGCCTAAAATAAGGTAAAGAAAAATGACCTAAAAAAAAACAGCAAAAAACAAAAGGAGAACTTTGCAGGATACATATCAAACATGTGTCATACAACATTCCTACACAAATTACGAACATACAGTCGGCGTTGTTAAAAGTACGTAATACGTAAGCATTAGCGTACAAAGTGCGTAAGATCCTTAGCGTACTATTGACTCGCAATTGCGTCATATGCATGAGGCTAGGCCACAGCGCACAGTCTTTACAAGCAGTCCATATGAGCTAGAAAAGTAAGGTGCTAGCTATCTGGCTAAGTGCATAATTTACTAAAAAACACCGTACAATAAGTGCATTAATATAGGACACATTGCAGTACTGGAAAATGAATACACACTATGGGCTAAAGTGCTTGAATGTTGCTGAACCTGTAAAAACATTATTGCTAAAATACAGCAAAAATAATTATGCAAACATTTTAGTGCAATTTCACATTTGCAAGCATAAAAGGCTCAGATATACGTTTGAGTCTCTCCTCGATTCGTGGCTGCTTGATAATAAAACACTGGAACACTGTCCAAAATGCAATTGTAATCCATGTGAGGTAATTTTGTAATCCAAACAGGTAACGTGTAATCCACATAGATAATATAAAATAGCAGCAAATAGAGAACCCTTTTTGCAAAGCGGGCTCCCAAATAACCTGAGAAGGGGGGAAAAAGGAAAATAGGCAGGCTTAGGCGCAACTGACAATTTTCTGCAGAATGAGGGGAGTCCTGACAAGCCATGACCATCTGCGTGAGAGTCAAACGCAGGTGCAGTCCATGGTGTGGCTCCCATAGGTCCTCTTGAAGTGTCATTTAAACCAGTCAGTAGTTGGGTTCCTCAGATGAGGGACCTGAAGTCCTCCTCGCTTGAGCTGCTACTGAACGACATCAGAGGATGCTCCTGCCTCCTGTAGGCCAAGCTCGCTGCGGTGGTGGAGCTCCACTGCCCTCTTCTTCCGGAAGTCGGACTTGAACGGGTCCGGGTGGTGGTCATGCTGGCGAGCGCTACAGCCACTTGCGCTTTTCCGGATCCTCCTGCTGGGACAGCAGGGGTAAGGACTTCTGGCTGCAGCGGTGGAGGCAAGGTTGCACCCAG
The DNA here is from genome assembly GCA_900303285.1 of Rhinella marina. NCBI lineage: Eukaryota > Metazoa > Chordata > Amphibia > Anura > Bufonidae > Rhinella > Rhinella marina. The sequence continues at coordinate 40,671 of ONZH01021624.1, read as the reverse complement.
GGAAGAAGCCCCAGCTCCCCTGGCTGCTGCTGGCTTCATCTTCTATGCTAGTTGGTACTGGTGGATCACCGTTGATTGTAATGTAAATGATGACTTTGTCAGCTGACCCAGCTGAAAGGACTGTGATGGTGGTGGCAGTCCAGGTATCAGAGGTATCCTGTAGGCAGCGCACCGGTACTTCGCCTGGTGGTTCCACCGGCCAAGCTTTAGGTGGTGATGTTGGGACCAGGGGCTTAGATAGTAGGGTAACCCCGGTAGCAAAGGGGCCTTTTAGGGATGCCATGGGGTGTACTCCACCTGATCCCCCACGTACAGGCTGTGGGGTTGAGGCAGGTACTGCCGTTTAAGTGACCTGCGGCCCACAAAGTACTCCTTGCCGTCCTCATCGTTCGCCAGGAAGCCAGAGTCTCGCTGCACCGAAAACCACAGGACAGTTCCCTTTCGGCGCTCCAATGTAGGATCTCCCGGCCTAGGGTGGTCCAGTACCTGGATGACCCAGTCCTCCACCGCATTCTTGTAGTCCCAGAGGGTCTGCGCATGGGCCGTTACCGATGCTGGCACAATCGGGTTCTGCCTTATGGAAGGTGTTGTTGATCTCCTGGTGGGCGGCGAAGTGGACGCTCCAGCCGCCTCCGCCACAGCAGCCGCACCAGCCACCTCACCAGCTGGCAAGGAGAATATGGACACTGAAGCCGGTGAGTCTCTCTTGCACAGTTGTTACAACTTGATGTCTGGAGCAGGCGGTGGTTCGGGGAATTTGTCCCCAAAGACCATTTCACTCCACTTCGGACGCAGTTCTTTAGCCATGCTTGTGTACTGTTCAGTGTTCAACTGGTTTAGAGGAGGGGGGAGTAATGAGGGAGGAGTCTTCACTCCCTATACGTACCAATAGTTAGTTCCAGGTGGGCCGGGCTGGTTTTTCCAGCTCTTGAGAGGGTGTATCGTCATTTTCCCGGTTCGCGAAGAATGCGTACGTTACGTATGTAGCGTACGTATCGTGCGTAGCGTTAGCGTTCAAAATTTTCCGAAAATTTACGAATAATACAAAGCGAATTCGTAAAAATCCGGATTCGGTTGGGAGTAGAAAATTTGTAAGATTCGATACGAATCTATGAAGCGGCAAATAGATTCGCTCATCTCTAATCCCCACAACCATGTTTTCCAATAGAAAAAGGTCTGTCACCGAGAAGGGAACCTAAATCTCAGAGTTCACGTATAAGAACGATATTCCAGGTTACCCAGGAAATCCATCCAAGGCCTCCAGGTAATAATATAAGATTCAGGAGTGGAATGGGAGTCTGCTGTTAATTATTCCATCCTTTGTAAATGGAAGATTTCCTGAAACCACTCCGACATGAAGGGAGATCGGACACTCTTCCATAGGCGCGGAATCACTGTTTTGGCCGCCAGAACAAGGAATATAACCAGATCCCTAGTTCAGTAACCTATAGCACCAGGGAGCATACAAGCAAGGGGAGAGGGGTCATTATCTATCACTATCCCCGTGATTTTCTGTATAAGGAATATCACTTTACACCAAAAAGGTTGGAGAACAGAACACTTCCTCCAAATATAGGACATGGTCCCCTCCTCCAGCCCACAACGCCAACAGCGATCTGAAACTGTTGGGAAGAGGCGATGTAGCAGGGCTGGTACCCTATACCACCTGGTTAAAATTTTATAGTTCTTGGGCCTTACATGAAACGGATACTTTATGACAAAGGGTGAAAGCCTTTTTCCATGCTGTTGCAGGGAAAGACTGATGAAGTTCTTTCTTCCAGTCTAAAGTAAAGGCCGAGGTTGCAAGCTTCGTGAGTCAAGAACCAAGCCATATACCACTGAAATTACCTTCGCAGGAGGCATCTTTGCAATACAAAGCTCCTCAAAGGGAGTCAAAGATCTGTGAAAAGCAAGGCAAGCTTTGTTGGACATGTAAAAAGTCTTCAGTTGGTGGTATTCAAAGGACATTCTGGGGGATCACTGAGATTCCGGAACTAGACTCTCATACATCAGCAAAGAGGCTCCACCCAGTGCCCCCCAAATGAGAGCTTGCTTTTTTCTATTAAATGTGAGAAAAGAGGGGGAGGACAGGGCCGGGGCAAACTCAAAATTTCCTAGGACGGGAGTCAATGGACCATTTCTTGTAAATAGAGGAGAGGAAGGCAAATACAGTTTACATATTTGTAGCAAGTGTTTGGTGACAAATGGAAGAGTGTCCGCTCGAGATGTTGTCCAAGCTGAGGAGCGTATCCATTAGACAACCATCAGCGGAGTAGAGGAAAGGGAGAGTTCCAGTTTTACGCAGAGTTTATTCTCCGCATGGTGAAACCAATCCAAGACCCTAGTCATAGCAGAGGCTAAAAAGTAAGAGCAACAGTCAGGGAGACCCAGACCCCCTTGTTGCTTTCTTCTAATGAGGGTAGATCTGGCCACTCTGGGAGAGCAAGTTGCCCATACATAAGAAGAGAACAATCTGGACAGCCGGGAAAAAAGGGTCTTAGGTAGGCAGATAGAGATGGTCTGGAAAAGGTACAGAAGATGTGGAAGGACATTCATTTTCAGTATATTGATTCTACCCAGCCACGAGAAGTCCCGTCTATCCCTTTTAGTTAGGTCGCCTTTGAAGCGATTGAGAAGGGTTTCATAATTCAATTTGAAAATGTTCTGAGGGGAATTCGGGATGAAAACCCCTAGGTGTTTTAACGCATGCTGCTTCCACGAGAAGGCAAACTGGGAGCTCAAGAATTTGACCATTGGGTCATCAAGCATAAAATTCATCGCCACGCTCTTAGAGAAATTAATTTTGTAATTGGATTGAGAACTTAATACTCAAAGTATCGAGATGAGCGCTGGAAGGGACTGTTTAGGCTGAGAGATATAAACCAAAAGATTGTCAGAAAAAGCCGAACATTTGAGGTGGAGGCCTGCCTGACAAAAACCTTGTATGGCCGTATGTTGGCGTATAGCCACAAAGAGGTTTTCCATTGTTAGGACATACAGAAGCGGGCATAAAGAGCATCCATGTCTGGTACTATTGCAGATAGTAGGGTCTGAAAGAGATCCATTGACCCGTATTTAAGCCCGGGGAGATTGATATAATGCCCATATTCTACTAATCATATTCTGTCCCACCCCAATTGGCCCCAGGGTGGCCCATAGGAGGCCCCAGTCCACCCGGTCGAAAGCCTTCTCGGCATCGAGAGATAGTAACATAAGAGGAATGCGCTTTCTTCTGGCTGCATGAACAACAGAAAATGTCTTTAGTGTGTTATCACGGGCCTCTCTGCCAGGAAAACAAAACCCACTTAGTCTGGGTGGACCAGGAAACCCAGGAGACAACCTAAGCGGGATGCCAGGACCTTGGCAATCGACATTGATGAGGGATATTGGTCTATAGCTGGAACACAATTGGTCCTTCCCTTCCTACATGTGCATGTAGAAAAGAGGGGGTGGGGGGTCCTGGGTGGCTGAGATACTATTAAAGGTGTCAAGCATAATGGGAGACAGTTTGGGTCGCATTATTTTGTAGTATTTGGCCTGGGCTTTTGCCTCCCTGGAGAGAGGATATCACCAATGTCAATTCTGTCAACATAATTGGAGCCTCCAGGAAAGCTATCTGTTCCTCTGATAAAGATGGTAAGGCTGTTCGGGAGAGACAGTGTCGAAGCGAGCTAGGAGTGTTGTCAGAGTCAGATGACAGAGAGGGTGGAGGTAAGTTATAAAGGGAAGTATAATAAGAGTGGAAAGATGAAAGAATATCCTCTGTGCAATATACCAGGGTACCTGATGACCAGCGTATGGTCGGGATGAACGTAGAGGTACTTTTATCACGCAAGGCACGTGCCAGTAAGCGACTCGACTTGTTGCCCCATTCATAGAAGGCTCTGGCACAAATCTGCTTATATTTCTTGGTTTTGCGATGCAGTAAGGATCTGATGTCATTACATAACTGGGTAAGTTCCCTAAGGGTAGAATCCTGAAGTGAACATTTGTGTGCAACCGCAAGTGAGCGAAGCTTAGTCAAAAGAGTGTGCAGACGATGAGCAGCTTCACTTTTCAGGCGAGCACCATGATTGATAAAGATCCCTCTAGAAACACACTTTAAGGCCTTCCATCTCAAGGAGGCCTTCCATCTCAAGGAGGAGGATGTGGAATCTGAGGCATGATCAACTAGAAAGTTAGAGATCGATTGTCTCAGGTCCGCCAGACTGAGGTAATCTAAAAGAAGGGGGACCCGGATGGTACAGAAAACAGGAGCATGATCAGAGTGTAGTATGGAGCCAATGGAAGATGATTGGACAAATGAAAGGAGGTTGTGTTGCAGGAAAATATAGTCAATATGGCTGTAGCTGTTGTGAGGCTGTGAGAAGAAGGTATAATCTCTGCCGTCAGGTTGTAACAATCGCCAAACATCTAAAAGATGTGAATCATGGAGTTGCTTTTGAAGCGCATTGATGCAATTAAAGGATATGGAGGTGCAACCAGTGGACGAGTCAAGAGAGGGGCAAATTTTAATGTTGAAATCGCCACACAAGATCAGGGAACCCTTTGCAAACCGTAACAGCTTGTCAAGTGTTTTGATGAGAAAGGATGTCTGATTATTATTAGGGGCATAAACACAAGATATGGTGTAGGTTTGATGATATATCTCACAATTGATTAAAAGAAAACAGGCATCAGGGTCTACACATGTGTCTAAGACAGTTGGCACTATGGATTTATGAAACAAGATAGACACATCTTTGGTTTTGTTCAAAGAGTTACCACTATGATGCTAGATAGGGTAATACCTGTTTTTTTTTAACTATGGCATTTTGTCCACCTGGAAAGTGGGTCACCTGTAAACACAATGTTTGAACCCTCTGTTTGTGCAAATCATAGAGCATACAAGACCTCTTCTCGGGAACATTAAATCCCTTAACATTAAGGGAAGCTAATACAATACTAGCAATAATCATACCCACAAATCAGGGCGAATCTAGTGTAATGTAGGAGGGAGTCTTGAAGTAGTGGTGCACAGGCTAACCACGTCAGTGACCGGGAGCTGGAGACAAAAAAACATTAGAAACAGTCAACTGCAAACAGAAAAAAGAAGAAAGGAAAAAAAAGACAAGAAAAACAAGAAAACAAAGCAACCGAGGAAAAAAAACAATTGCATAAAGGCTAACAGTCACAGTATACAACTGTGTAAACAGAGTTATCGACACAGGAGACTTGCACACTGTTATCTATGGACAGCTTGAAAACACTACTTATGGAGTAAGCAGCAAGAAGTGAAGGGAAGCAAAAGAACAGACAAAGATGAGCTTTAGGCGCCAGACGCTAGTGAAGTGAGAAGATAGAAGGCAAAGGAAAGAGGGGATAACAAGATAGATGATAGGTCAAGAGGTAGTAGGCATTTCACTAGGCTACTGAAGGAACAGAGTGTGCCATTGGATCCCAGTCCTCTCGTATTGACATTAACGTCTCTTGGATCTTTGTGGTTTAGGTGATGGGCCTTCTGAGGATGCACGTAGCAGTCCAGGGGGGACAGTAGATGGGTTCGGCAATTCCAACAGGAATGTTTCCCAGTCCGGGAGAGATACATGCAGAAGGTCCAGAGCTTGGAGAAAGCTGAGTAGATCTGAAGGGGCCTTGAGAGAGGCTGATATATCATTGTTGCAAATATGTAAGGCAAATGGGAAACCTCATCTATAGGGTATCTCATGAGCTTGCAGAATTGATAGAAGTGGTTTCAAGCAAGCTCTTTGTCTCAGAGTCCTCCTTGACAGATCTGGGAAGAGATGTATTGGGGTATTTTCAAAAGAAATAGCTGGTGTGGCTTGAGCCTTAGACATTATTTTCTCCTTAAGAGCATAGAAATGTATACGACAGATGACGTCGCGCGGTTTGGCAGGATCTTGGCTTTTGGCTCCTATGCGCTCTATTAATTTCAGTGTGGGAAGTAGGAGGCCTACCCAGTAGGGAGTTGAAGATGCAATAAATCCTCTGGGTGAACAGTTTACAGGAGACCTCTAATATGTGTGTTATTTCTCCTGTTTCTAGTTTCAAGATTGTCCAGTTGGTCAGCAAGGAGCACGTGTTGATGTCTAGAAGTGAGAGCTGAGTTGCTGAGTTACTGAAGGGAACGAGAGACTGTCTCTTTAAACGATTCCAATGCTGCAACCTTTTCCTGAACAGTAGATATATCAGAGTGTATAGGTTGTAAATCAAGGGTCTATGCTTGTCTTAGGTCCGCAGCCAAGGCGGACATAACATGTTTAGTGGGGAGCAGGGCCAATAAGGGCTTCAATTCCAGATGACCATCCAGGAGTTTCACCGCTTCCTCAGGAGGTGGGAGAATCTGACTCATGCAAGGGCCCAGGTTGAGAGGGTCACCGTTGATAGGATGAAGAGATATGGAGTGGTCAGTTTCAGTCCTGAGTCCGTTGGGGTCCGAGCCCCGGGCGGGAGAAAAGATGGCGACTCTCTCCGGTGTGGTAGGAGACCCACCAGAAGGCTGTGCTAGGTGAGGTGTTTTAGATGGCAGGTCAGCGGCTGCAATTGCAGAGGCCGGTGGCAACACAGTAATGTGTGTAGGGGAGGAGGTACCTGAGTAAGGGTCCCCCGAGGCGTCCTATGGCATCTCCGGTGACGCTGGTGAACCTGAACTGGGAGTTGTCGATGTAGGCCTCATGCCTGTGTCTTTTTTCTGGGATTGTGGCTGTCTCCCCTCTAAGCCAGGTGACAGAGGTCCAAGGTCTCGATGCATATCCCCCATCAAGTCTGGGACCGAAGGGTCTTGGGATATGGTGGATGATGGCCGCAGATTCATCTCCTGGGCCAGAGGCGCCAAAGGAGGATGGCAAGATGGCGACGTCTTACCTCGTGGTTGCGGACCAGAGTCTTCTGGAGGTTCAGCGAGAAAAAAATATGAAATCGTCTGGGAGAACTGCTGGGAGGTCGTTGGGCTCTTTGGAGTCCTCTTTTGTCTTGATTTGCCCATATTTGAAGCGATTCTCCCCTCTAGTGCAAGCGCCTCAGGCAGAGCTCTCTCTAGGTGCGTCCAGCCACGAGCGCGTCAAACCCCACCCCCCATCAGCTTTCTGTTTTTGAGTCTGCTGTGTATTAACTGCATCCTGCAGTATTTTGTCTTCTGTTTGCCTGATCCTGATATTGTTCCTGTTCTGGTTTGGCAGCTCAGCTATATGTTCTGTCTATCCTGCCCCTTGGCTGAGCAACAGTTTCAGTAACAGCTTCAGTTTTCTCTTCAGTTACTGCCAGACTGTATGTCTGTCCAGTGTCCATCGTCGTGTTGTATTCAGTCTTCCTTGTTTTCTTGTTTGTTTGGTATCAGTTTAGTTCTGTTTGTGTTTTGGTCAACCAGTCTAGTATTTCAGCTCAATGTCCAGGCTGCCTGTGTTAGTTTGCTATTTGGACTCCGTGACCTCCTTTATGTCTTTGTGCTTGTTCAGAGTGTACCTGTGGTTTTGGTGCATGTCCTGATTCCAGTACCTCCAGGTACTTGCACTATACTGGGACCATCCCTGGAGGTAGCAATCTAGTCGCTAAACTGCAGCAAAGTCCACATTCCTGTACAGGGGTTAAAGGGTGAATACTGGGGAGGCACCAGATTAAAGCCTTAGGCCCCTTTCCGAAAGCGGGTGTCACACTGTGGACTCGCAGCGCAGCACCCGGCCTGACCTTACAGCACTGCCAGGGTCGCATAGCATTATATTGATTTATGATTCTATGTAACCTTTACAAGTCTGGAATGTATTATCTAACATTGACAGCATATGTCAGTATTATCCAGTACATTCCAGACCTCTAAAGGTTACATAGCATCATAAATCAGCATAATGCCATGCAACTCCTTCAGTGTCACCATAAATATACATGTAGGCAGCTCTCATCTCTTTTAGGTAGTTGTGATTGGGAATTGAATTATTTTACATCTTGAAATGTTAGGGATAATATTTTTTCTGTATTTTAAGATACCTTACTCACAGTAAGTATAAATCATGCTGTAGTTTTTGACTGATATCAATTAAATAAGATAAATCATTTCTGCTTTATCTAAACCTAGGAGAAGTCTTGCGGATCACTCATACCGCCCGCGGCCTTGATTCCGACGGCTTCCTTATTTTGGATACTGTTGTAAAAGGATATATACTCCAACTACAATCATCTACTGATATCAGGTTAAAGGTAAATATGGAGTATGTAAAATTATACTTGTTCCCCATAATAATCTGTAAACCATTTGAGCATAGTTTGATTCATGTGTCTGAAAATGTGCATTTATGTATGTAATTTTAGGAGTACACAGAGGATTATATTCAAACAGGTCTTGGACAGCTATACGCATACTCAACAAGAATGTTCTACTTGGATGGAATCAGCATACCATATGCCTGGAATCACACTATCAGTTATGACCCCAGCCATGGCAAGATGCCTTTCACAATGGAGATTTTACATGTATCTTTTGTAGAAACAGATTACAACTCTTTGGAAGAAACTCTTGATTTTGAAATGCATGCTTCCATCTCCAAAGGTATGTTTTACATTGAAAGTGGTGAAATCTGGAGTGCACAACCTTTTTGCTCTGATTATTTATAAACCTGCAAAACTTTAAAACTTTAACTCTAGCTAACGCTTGTGGTCCCTTTATCCACCAATATAGTCATGATAACATGCAAATGACTATATATATTATATTAACCCTTTCATGTCCTTGTCACATAAATAGTGTGGAATGGTCCCAGAAGCCCATTAATGTGTTGTGTTTAGTTGCATGTGCCAACTGAAGGATCAGGCTGTTACATTAACAACACTGTCACAGTAAGTCAATGAACACAGCTCCCATGCTGACTACAGTATTGATATGGTTAGACAGAAGAAAAGGCCTCTCTTTACGACCCTATCTGCCATGCTGCGGCAAGACAGTGGGGTGAAGATGAGTTGCTATAGCAGCCAGAGACCTAACAATAGCCCCCAGGTTTAAAATCTTTGCGCCCTAACACCAGTTTAAACATATTTTAAAAAGAAGAAAAAAATGTTTTGTTTTCTAAAACAATGCAGTATTATGTTAAAAATACAGAAAATAGGTATACAAATATGGTATCACTGCGTCCATAAGCAACCCAAACTATAACTTCTAACTATCATGAAGAAAATAACAACACTTGAAATTCTTATATCATGAATGGTATTCTTTATTCAGATAGTGTGGCAATCAACATGTGCGTAAATGTTTTCGGCTAACAAGCCTTTTTCAGACACTGTTTGCAAACATAGTACAGAAAAAATAGAAAGTGCAATATAATCATAAAGATGACAAGTTGAGTCTGTGGTTTATAATACAATGCATGAAATAGTTCATAGGTGAAACAAGCAAAATAGCGTTTCTTCCGCTCTCAATCAAAGATTTATCTCTTTCCTCAGAGGAGCTCATATTAAAGGCCCATATCCCTCGACATAATAAACTAACAAATTAAGGTGATACTCATAAAATGGAAATAAAATTAATTAAAATAAAAATGACCAGAAGACAAGCTTCTAGTGTTAGAGAGCGCTGATGGATGGTATGAGATGTTGTCTGTCCACCGGTTGTCACCTGATATATATCTGTAGATCTACAATTAAGGTCTGAGCCATGATCTTTGTAATGAGTTACGTCTATCTATAAATATATATAGAGATTGTCAGCTAAACATAACCCCCAGATAGGCCACAGTGCCATATATGGATTATACTTACCTATGCCCCAGTAGGGTAGTTCGAGAGCGGAACGCAGTCTCCAGTCCTATCCTTTACTTCCTTTTCTGTACGACTCTGCGCTCCAAGGTGGAACGCATTAGACCCGCCTCCATTACGTGGCACGAGTGTGTTCCACGCACATGACGTCACTTCCGGCATGTGGTGGCAAGAGAGCACCAATTTCAGATAAGTAGAGGTGCCGATCCAGAACATACAGGCTTCCTACTTTCTTAGTCATCAGACTTCTACCCACAGCACCGGTACAACCTTTCTTCTCACCACTCTCACACTACCTCAATGAGGCATTGGTAAGTATAATCCATATATGGCACTGTGGCCTATCCGTGGGTTATGTTTAGCTGGCAATCTCTATATATATTTATAGATAGACGTAACTCATTACAAAAATCATGGCTCAGACCTTAATTGTAGATCTACAGATATATATCAGGTGACAACCAGTGGACAGACAACATCTCATACCATCAACCAGCGCTTCCTAATGCTAGAAGCTCGTCTTCTGGTCATTTTTATTTTATTTCATTTTATTTCCATTTTATAAGTATCACCTTAGCCTCTTAAGGACCCTTGATGTACATGTGCGTGTTAGCTGGCTGTGACTTAAGGACCAGTGACGTACTGCAAGCTGATCGGGTGGGTGCAGCAGCTGCGCTCACCCGATCAGCGACAGGCGTCTGGCAGTCACAGATAGCTGGACCCCTGCTGCATACACCGGCATCAGTGTTTTCACCCCTGGTAAACCGGAGTCAAAGCTGACCGCGGCATGCACGGGGTTTGCGGAGGGTACGGGTGCCCTCTGCATCTCCATTGGGTCCCCGGGCTGCAGTGACGGGGACCCGATGTCACTTAAGGCAGCCCCGATGCCTTCCATAGACATCGGGGCTGCCTTCTAAGGAAGCCTGTGAGATCCAGCCCCTGAGGTATTGTAATGTATTGCAGAGGGGATCAGACCCCCAGAAGTTGAAGTCCCAGAGTGGGACAAAAATAAAAAGTAAAAAAAAAAAGTTTCACTTAAAAAGTGCCCCTTTCCCAAAATCAAACACATAAAATTGTAAAAAAAAAAATTAAAAAAAAATAAAAGGAAAAACAGACATATTTGGTATGACCGCGTCCATAACGACTGGCTCTATAAAAATATCACATGACCTAACCCCTCAGGTGAACACGTAAAAAAAATAAATAAAAACGGTGTAAAAAAAGACATTTTTTGCCACCTTACATCACTAAAAGTGCAACACCAAGTGATCAAAAAGGTGTATGCCCCCAAAATAGTACCAATCTAACCGTCACCTCATCCCAAAAAAAATTAGCCCCTATCTGAGACAATCGCCAAAAAAATTAAAAAAAACTACAGCTCTCAGTGTATGGAGACACTAAAACATGTTTTTTTTTGTTTCAAAAATGATATTATTGTGTAAAACTTAAATAAATAAAAAAATATACATGTTAGGTATTGCTGTGTCCGTAACAACCTGCCCTACAAAAATATCACATGAGCTAACCCCTCAGGTGAAAAGTAAAAAAATAAAATAAAAACGGTGTCAAAATAAACATTTTTAGTCAACTTACATCACTAAAAGTGTAACACCAAGCGATCAAAAAGGCGTATGCCCCCCAAAATAGTACCAATCTAACCGTCACCTCATCCAGCAAAAAATGAGCCCCTACCTGAGACAATCGCCCAAAAATTATAAAAACTAAAGCTCTCAGACTATGAAGACACTAAAACATGATATTTTTTTTGTTTCAAAAATATAATTGTGTAAAACTTAAATAAATAAAAAAATTATACATGTTAGGTATCGCCATGTCCATAACAACCTGGTTTATAAAAATGTCCCATGATCTAACCCCTCAGGTGAACGCAGTAAAAAAAAAAAACTGTGTCAAACAAGTAATTTTTTTGTCACCTTACATCACAAAAAGTGTAATACCAAACGATCAAAAAGTCATACGCACCCCAAAATAGTACCAATCAAACCACCATCTCATCCTGCAAAAAATGAGCCCCTACATAAAACAATCTCCCAAAAAAATTAAAAAACTATAACTCTCAGACTATGGAGACGCTAAAACATGATTTTTTTTGTTTAAAAAATGATATTATTGTGTAAAACTTAAATAAATAAAAAAAGTATACCTGTTAGGTATTGTCGCGTCCGTAACAACCTCCTCTATAGAAATCTCACATGACCTAACCCCTCAGGTGAAAAAAGGTGTCAAAAAAGCCATTTTTTGTCACCTTATATCCCGAAAAGTGTAATACCAAGCGATTAAAAAGTCATACACACCCTAAAATAGTACCAATTAAACCATCATCTCATCCCACAAAAAATGAGCCCCTACATAAGACAGTCGCCCAAAATATTTAAATAAATATGGCTGTTAGACTATGGAGACACTAAAACATGATTTTGTTTGTTTCAAAAATATTGTGTAAAACTTAAATACATAAAAAAAAGCATACATATTAGATATTGCCGCGCCCGTAACAACCTGCTCTATAAAAATAGCACATGATCTAACCAGATGAATGTTGTAAATAACAAAAAATAAAAACCATGCTATTCTTTGTTGCCTTGCCTCACAAAAAGTGTAATATAGAGCAACCAAAAATCATATGTACCCTAAAAGAGTTCCAACAAAACTGCCACCTTATCCCGTAGTTTCCAAAACGGGGTCACTTTTTTTTTGAGTTTCTACTCTAGGGGTGCATCAGGCGTTCTTCAAATGTAACATAACAACTTAAAATTTTCCACATGAAATCTGCCCTCCAAAAACCATATGGCGTTCCTTTCCTTCTGCGGCCTGCTGTGTGCCCGTACAGCAGTTTACAATCACAAATGGGGTGTTTCTGTAAACTACAGAATCAGGGTAATAAAAAATTGAGTTTTGTTTGGCTGTTAACTCTTGCTTTGTTACCGGAAAAAAATGGATTTAAATGGAACATCTGCCAAAAAAAGTGAAATTCTGACATTTTGTCTACATTTTCCTTTAATTCTTTTGGAACACCTAGAGGATTAACATTGTTTGTAAAATCAGTTTTGAATACCTTGAGGGGTGTAGTTTCTAAAATGGGGTCATTTTTGGGTGGTTTCTATTATGTAAGCCTCACAAAGTGACTTCAGACCTGAACTGGTCATTAAAAAGTGGGTTTTGGAAATTTTCTGAAAAATTTCAAGAATTGCTTCTAAACTCCTAAGCCTTCTTACGTCCCAAAAAATAAAATATCATTTTCAAAATGATCCAAATATGAAGTAGACATATGGGGAATGTAAAGTTATAACTATTTTTGGAGGTATTACTATGTATTTTAAAAGTAGAGAAATTGAAATATGGAAATTTGGAATTTCGCCTACATTTTTGGTAAATTTGGTATTTTTTCATAAATAAAAATAAAATATTTTGACTCAAATTTGCCACTGTCATGAAGTACAATATGTGATGAGAAAACAATCTCAGAATGGCCTAAATAAGTAAAAGCGTTTTAAAGTTATCACCACATAAATTGACACGTCAGAATTGCTAAAAATGGCCTGGTCCTTAAAGGTGTATTCCAGTAAAGTAAATAAATTTTTGAAATACTGCATTAGGGCTGCAAGCTGTGACCCAACCAGAACCCATACCTATACATATAACCAGAGCTTCAATTTACCTTGCAATCTATTTGTCTAGCTCCTGTGTGAGCCTGCAACACATTGAGAGTATCATGGCGCCTGATCTTCCCTCACAAAACTACAATTCCCACAATCCTTAGCTTTCCTTCTGTGAGTTTCTGCTTGTTCATGAGTTTAATGATTACTGAATGACTGCCTGATATCGCAGTCCGGCCACACCACCTCTACTCACTACACACTGAGCATGCTTGACCTAACAAAGGCTCAGAACTACAGGTTGATACCATGGTAACTTATGAAGAAACATAATGGGTAGCAGAGGAAGAAAACCACTTTTATAACTACTGAACGGTAAGTATGTGAAATTGACATTATATTAGGAAATTATTGATGATGGTTTAGTCTAAAACATAAGTTATATTTATGATAACCGGAATGCCCCTTTAAGGTGAAAAATGGCAGGGTCCTGAAGGGGTTAATTTGTTAGTTTATTATGTCAAGGGACATGGGCTTTTAATATGAGATCCTCTGAGGAAAGAGATAAATCTTTGATTGAGAGTGGAAGAAATGCTATTTTGCTTGTTTCACCTATGAACTATTTCATGCATTGTATTATAAACCACAGTCTCAACTTGTCATCTTTATGATTACATTATATTTTCTATTTTTTCTATACTATGTTTGCAAACAGTGTCTGAAGGCTTGTTAGGCGAAAACGTTTACACACATGTTGATTGTCGCACCATCTGAATAAAGAATACCATTCACGATATAAGAATTTCAAATGCTGTTATTTTCTACAAGACAGCCATACTGGACTTAGTATTAACGAATAGACCTGACAGAACAACAGATGTGCAGGTTTGGGGACACCTGGGAAACAGTAACCATGAAGTAATAACTTTCCAATTGTCATTCAAAAGAGTGTTTCTTCGGGGAGGAACAAAAATACCAAACTTCAAAAAAGCTAAATTTTGCCAACTAAGAGAGGCCATAGGCCTAACTAACTGGGAAAAAGTCCTCAAAAATAAAAATACAGCCACAAAATGGGTTTTTTTTTTAAAGATTTTTAAAAGAATCCTAATATCTAATTGTGAGAGGTACATACCTTATGGAAATAAAAGGTTAAGAAACAAGAAAAAAAAACTATGTGGATAAATAGAACTGTACAGAAAGCTATACATTTAAAAAAGAAAGCATTTAAATCACTAAAACAGGAGGGTAGCGAGGAAGCATTGAAATACTATAAAGATAAAAATAGAATATGTAAAAGACAAATAAATGCAGCCAAACTAGACACCGAGAGATTAATTGCCAAAGAGAGTAAAACTAACCCTAAAAGTTCTTCAGTTATATAAATGGTAAAAAGTATAAATCTAAAGGTGTCAGCCCCTTACAGAATAATGAGGAGGGAGTTGCAGAGAGTGATGAGGAGAAAGCAAAGCTATTAAATATTTTTTTTTCTTCACTGTTTTCAGAAAATAAACTGTCAGATGAAATGCAGAATATAAAAGTAAATTCCCCATTAAAAGTTCCCTGTCTGACCCAGGAAGAAGTACAGTAGTGTCTTGAAATGATTAAAATAGACAAACCACCAGGACCAGATGGCATACACCCCTGTGTCCTAAGAGCATTAAGTAATGTCATAGCCAGACCCTTATTTCTGATATTTAAGGACTCTGTACTGACAGGGAGTATTACACAGTATTGGTGCATAGCAAATGTGGTGCCAATATTCAAAAAGGGTCCAAAAACAGAGCCTGGAAACTATAGGCCAGTAAGTTTAACGTCTGTCATGGGTAAACTGAAGGTTTTCTAAGAGATGCAATTTTGAAGTACCTCAGTGAAAATAAGCAAATAACTTCATATCAGCATGGCTTCATGAGGGATCGATCATGTCAAACTAATTTAATCAGTTTCTATGAGTAGGTAAGTTCTAGTCTTGACCGCTGCGAATCAATGGATGTCGTATATCTGGACTTCTCCAAAGCATTTGACACTGTACCGTATAAAAGGTTAGTATCTAAAGTGAGAATGCTTGGCCTGGGAAAAAATGTCTGTATGTGGGTAAGTAACTGGCTCAGTGATAGAAAACAAAGGATGGTTATTAACGGTACACACTCAGATTGGGTGACTGTCACTAGTGGGGTACCACAGGGGTCAGTGTTAGGCCCTATTCTCTTTAATACATTTATTAATGATCTTGTAGAAGGTTTGCACAGTAAAATATCAATTTTTGCAGATGACACTAAACTGTGTAAAGTAATTAAAACAGAAGAGGACAGTACAATGCTACAGATGGATCTGGATAGATTGGAGGCTTGGGAAGAGAAGTGGCAGATGATGTTTAACACTGACAAATGTCAGGTTATGCACATGGTTATGCACATGGTTATAACGGAAAATAACGGAAACCATAAGACGGAAGTCAAAACGGAAGCCTTTAGAGGCATTCCGTTTTAATCCGTCATAATAGAAGCCTATGAGAATCATAACGGATCCATTTGGTTCCCGTTATGCAAAACGGAAAACAAAGTCCTGTCGACAGGACTTTGTTTTCCGTTCAGCATAACGGAACTCAGACGGATCCGTTATGATTCTCATAGGCTTCTATTATGACGGATCAAAACGGAAGCCTCTAAAGGCTTCCGTTTTGACTTCCGTCTTATGGTTTCCGTTATTTTCCGTTATAACCATGTTATAACGGAAAACACAAACGGAAAGCATAACGCTGATGTGAACGAGCCCTAACACTGACATGGAAAAGTACCTAGGAGTTCTAGTAAACAGCAAACTAAGCTGTACAAACCAGTGTTAGACAGCTGCTGCCAAGACCAATAAGATAATGGGTTGCATCAAAAGAATTATAGATGCCCGTGATGAGAACATAGTCCTGACACTTTACAAATCACTAGTCAGACCACACATGGAGTACTGTGTACAGTTCTGGGCTCCTGTGAACAAGGCAGACATAGCAGAGCTGGAGAGGGTTCAGAGGAGGGCAACTAAAGTAATAACTGGAATGGGTGGACTACAGTACCCAGAAAGATTATCAAAATTAGGGTTATTTCCTTAAGAAAAAAGGCGACTGAGGGGAGATCTAATAACTATGTATAAATATATCAGGGGTCAGTACAGAGATCTCTCCCATGATCTATTTATCCGCAGGACTGTCACTGTGATGAGGGGACATCCTCTGCATCTGGAGGAAAGAAGGTTTGTACTCAAACATAGAAGAGGATTATTTTTGGTAAGAGCAGTAAGACTATGGAACTCTCTACCTGAGGAGGTGGTAATGGTAAGTTCACTAAAAGAGTTCAAGAGGGGCCTGGATGTATTTCTGGAGTGTAATAATATTACAGGTTATAGTTACTAGAGATGGATTGTTGATCCAGGGAGTTATTCTGATTGCCTGATTGGAGTCTGGAAAGAATTTTTTCTCCTAAAGTGGGGATAATTGGCTTCTACCTCACAGAGGTTTTTTGCCCTCTCTGGATCAACTTGTAGGATAACCGGCCGAATTGGATGGACAGATGTCTTTTTTGGGTCTTATAAACTATGTTACTATGTATTTACTTGGGGTGGACACCCTATAACAGCACACATCAGCAGAGTGCAACAAAGTCTCTTAAAAATATAACTTTATCATGTCATTAAACCTGCACCATCAGTGCTAAAAAAACACAAAAGCCAGAATTGCTGTTTTGTTATTCACCTGCCTTCCAAAACAACAGTATAAAATGTCCTAAAAAGTTATATGTGCCCCAAAATTCTACAAATGAAAATGTCAGCTCATCTTACGGAAAGCAAGCCCTCATACAGCGCTATTGATGTAAAAATAGATTTATAGCATAAAACAAAGATATACACTTTACAATTTGTATTATAAACATACATTACAATGAAATAAAGAGCAAAATCCATAAGACCAAAATAGAAGGGATCAGGGGTGCCCAAGGCTTGTTGATGCATGTGGGCAGCAAGGCCACCACATCTGGCCAAATACCAAAGCAATACAGTAGCACATATTGCTGACAAGGTTATTGTTCTTTATGATTAAAAGGTGACATCATAACTTACTATGTATGTTGCTGCATAGCTGCAGATCATTCAGAGTACACATGTTGACCTCTATTCCTCATTGAATGCACCTGCAGTAGGCACGTTAGCAGTAGAATTAGACTATGGAGCAATAGAAGAGCTTGGACTGGTTTGAATCATGTGTTCTATTGCATCATGTAGATTGCAGCAAGAGATCACACCTGCATGCACACATTGGCTGAGAAAGTGGTCTGAGCACCTCTGCTGGAAAACATTGGTTATGTTAGTGTGGATTAGAGATGAGCGAATTATCCAAAATTCGCTTCGGCGAATATTCGACGAATTTATGACAAGATTAGTTCTTAAAATGAATTTATTTGGTCAAATTTGCGTTAAAAAATAATCGTTGTTTTGCGAACATTTCTACACAAATTACGAACATACAGTCAACATTGTTAAAAGTACGCAATACGTAAGAATTAGCGTACAAAGTGCGTACAAATCTTTAGCATACTATTGACTCGCAATTGCGTCATACACACAAGGCTAGGCCGCGGCGTACAGTCTTTAGAGGCAGTCGATATGAGCTAGAAAAGTAAGGTGCTAGCTATCCGGCTAAGTGCATAATTTACTAAAAAACACAGTTCAATAAGTGCATAATAGGACACATTGCAGTACCTGAAAATGAATACACACAATGGACTAAAGTGCTTGAACATTGCTGAACCTGTAAAAACATTAATGCTATGCTAAAATACAACAAAGACATAATTATGCAAACATTTTAGTGCAGTTAATTTCACATTTGCAAGCATAATAGGCTCAGATAGACGGCTGCTTGGCATAAAACACTGGAACACAGTCCAAAATTCAATTGTAATCCACGTGAGGTAATATTGTAATCCAAACAGGTAACGTGTAATCCACATGGATAATATAAAATAGCAGCAAATAAAGAATCCTTTTTACAAAGCGTGCTCCCAAATAACCTGAGAAGGGGGGGGGGAAGGAAAATAGGTGCGCTTAGCGCAACTGGGAATTTTCTGCAAAATGGGGGGGGGGGGAGTCCTGACAAGCCATGTCCATCTGGGTGAAAGTCAAACAGGGGGCAATACAAACTAAACAAACAAAACAAGTGCCAACTAGTTCTCACCCGTCAGATGCAGTCCATGTTGTGGCTCCCATAGGTCCTCCAGAGGTGTCCTTTAATTCACTCAGCCAGTAGAAGGGTTCCTCAGATAAGGGACCTGAAGTCCTCCTCACTGGAACTGCTACTGAATGACATCAGAGGACGCTCCTGCCTGTTGTAGGACAAATTGGCTGCCGTGGTGGAGCTCCACTACCCTCTTCTGCCAGAAGTCGGACTTGACCGGGTCCGGGTGGTGGTCACACTGGTGAGCGCTGCAGCCACCTGTGCCTTCACTTTTCCGGATACTCCTGCCGGGACAGCAGGGTTAAGGACTTCTGGCTGCACCCAGGGAAGAAGCGCCAGCTCCCCTGGTTGCTGCTGACTTAATTTTCCAGGGTAGTTGGTACTGGTGGATCACCGTGGACTGGAAAGTAAACGATTATGTCGTCAGACAACCCAGATGAAAGGACTCTGATGGTGGTGGCAGTCCAGGGATTAGAGGCTCCGGCTGTGGATGTGGCTTCTCCCTGAAACGGAGGGTGCCATCTGTTGACTCCTGTAGGCAGCACACGTGTCCTTCGCCTGGTGGTTCCTCCGGCCAAACTTCTGGTGGTGATGTAGGGACCAGGGGCTTAGATAATAAGGTAACCCCGGTAGCAAAGGGGCCTTTCAGGGATGCCATGGGGGTATATTCCACCTGATCCCCCACGTACAGGCTGTGACAGGGTTGAGGCAGGTATGGCAGTTTCACTGACCTGCGGCCCACAAAGTACTCCTTGCTGTCCTTGTCATCTGCCAGGAAGCCACAGCCTCGCTCCACTGAAAACCATAGGATGGGTCCCTTACGCCGCTCCAGTATAGGGTCTCCCGGCCTCAGATGGTCCAGTACTTGGATGACCCAGTCCTCCACCACATTCTTGTAGTCCCGTAGGGTCTGGCCGTGGGCCATTACTGATACAGGCACAATGGGATTCTGCCGCATGGAAGGTGTTGTTGTTGCTCTCCTCCTGGGCGGCAAAGTGGATGCTCCAGCCACCTCCGCCACGCTAGCCGCACCAGCCAGCAAGGCGAATATCGAGTCAGAAGCCGGTGAGACTGTCTTGCACAATTGTGACGCTCTGATCTCTGGAGCAGTGGGTGGTTCGGGGTACTCGTTACCAAACACCATCTCCCGCACTTTGGTTGCAGTTGCTTCACCACGCTGTGGTATCTTGTTCACCGCTGGCTTGAACTGGAGAGGAGGGCGGAGTAATGAGGAAGGAGTCTTCACTCCCTATATGTGCAAATACTTAGTTCCCAGTGGGCCAGGCTGGTTTTTCCCGCTTCTGAGGGGGGTGTATCTTCAGTTCACGGGGGGGAACAAGAAGAATGCGTATGTAGCGTTAGCGTTCAAAATTTTAAGGACATTTACGAATAATAATACTAAGCAAATCTGAAAAAATCCGTATTCGCTTCGGAGTAGGAAAAATTGAGAATTCGATACGAATCTACAAAGCGGCGAATAGATTCGCTCACCTCTAGTGTGGATGTATTTTTCATATTTACTACCTACCCAAACATTCCTGCAGACAAAGTACCCCTTTGTGGCAAAGCTATCCCTAATGGCAGTGAAGGATAATGTGCCCTGCCACAATTCAAAAAATTGTTTAGGAATGGTTTCAGGAACAAGACCAAGTTCAAGGTATTGGTTTAGCTTTCAAATTTCCCAGATCTCTATCTGATTGAACGTCTGTGGTGGATCTGCTGGAACAATAAGCCATATCCATGGAGGCCCCACCGCATAACTTGCAGGACTTAAATGATTTACTGCTAATGTCTAGATGCCAGATTCCATAGGATGTTATGGCTGATTGTGTATATTGCCAGTTCTAGCTCATCACCTGATAATATCTCTTCCTAGTGTGTCCAGTCTACATGCCACAATTTTCTTCTGTTGAATTTCAAAGCAATAAAAAAATCTCTGTATGCAAAGTTATAATTAATTAAATTGGAAGAATTTGGGGGCACATCATTAACCTTTGAATGTCTGTAGCTTACCATTTTTTTTATTTATAGGTGAACTTGGCAACCAGTGTCCTTCTGGATTTAGCTATGATGTCTCTGGGCTCTACTGTGAAGGTAAAAAAAAACCCCAAAACTATATTCAGTATCATCTCATCACCATCTACTGCTGAAAAATTGGCATGCTGTGTATAAATGAAATATACAATGAAATATACAAGGAGGTAAAGAATTGAAGAAAAAATATGTTAAACAGGTAGAGGAAAGTGTAATATCTCTGTTATAATGGCGGTTCATGGCCACCATTGTTCTGTGCACACAGGTCCTGGCTTCCTGTGTGTGAATTAGGGCTTGTATCTCTGCCTTCAGCACTACTAGGGTTAATCTTCTCCTACTATGGTAGCTGCTGCATGGCTGTATCAAATTACTGATCAGCTGCTCCCATATATACCTTGCTGTTTCATTCAGTTTTTGGCTGAGCAATCGGTCTCTAAAGATCTTGCTAGGTCTTTCTTTAACTAGAGCCTGTAAAAGAGTTATTCATTTTTCTGCCTGAATCCTGGTTCCTGACTTGTGTCTGTTCATCATACTGATCCTGTGCAGCCTGCCCTGACCTTTGGATTTTTTCACGGATTTGCCCAAACTCTGCTAGCCCTGACTTCTGCTGTTTCCTGACTTCATGTATTGCCTATACCCTCGGTGCCATGCTCAGGTGTCTCTAACCCCCATGGGTCAACAGCCAACCACACCAGTACTATTCCAAAAGGTTGGTATGGGCTTAGAAGGCTAAGCAAGGATGATGTGTCTCCCAGCTGTAGAAGTGAAGCCTAGCAATGAGCAGCAGCTTTTTGGCACTCCAACAAAGAGTGTATTAATGCCCCGATAGTTTTTAATATTGTATGTAAGATACCCCTGTCTGTATTTCTGGCAGTCTCTCTGTCCATCTTCCAATTCTTCCATCCATCATCTTTATTCCACCTCTTCAAATAATATGCAAAACTGGATTAAGATACCATGATTGCTTCTTTCATGTATATTCAAACAGTAAAAAAGCAGAAACACACAGTAGTTTGGGCTTTAAAATGGGCAAAACCTGCAAATAACCAAACAGAAGCACTGAAAAATGTCTTTGTACGTTGCTCTAAAATGATATTATTGAGTCATAGTGCAATTATCGAACTGCTTTCAAAAAAGAGAAAATCAATTATGTATTCTAGCTGTTGTTTGAAACAATTTGTGAGGAATGTGGAACCAAGATCCATGATGAGCCATGATTTAATCATAGCCATCTGCTGTTAACTCAACTATCAGATGGAGTAAACACCTCAGGGGTCCTGCCTTCAAAGGAGGTCACATGTATACAATTCACATGTCACCCAGCCAGTGCGGAGTCAAAGCCCTTCCACAGAAAGAGCCCCTCAGCAGGGGGCTGTTGCTTTAATAGCCATATAACGGAAGTTCCCAGACAGACTGGAGCTAGGAATTAATAAAGAATTATGAATTGTCCATTCATCACAAGCATAAACCGGTTATATATTCATGACCCATAGACTAAAGCGCATTTTACTGTGGTCTTAAGTTAGCAACAACATGTCAGGAAGCGGAGATACGAGGATCTCCAAGCAGGAAGGGAGAGAACCCTGTTTAGGCCTGTGGAGCCTCCCGGTTTGCAAACAGCAGGTGTGGAAGATACTGCTGCCAGTCGTGCCCGTGGGAGTCGACCAACATCTTTCGCATCTGCTTCAGGGTGCCATTGAACCGTTCATAGAGGCCATTTGTCTGTGGTTGATACGGGCTGGTCACCAGATGTTGCACCTGTATCTGCTTACAGAGGGACTCCATCAGCTGCGACATGAACTGAGTCCCCTGGTCAGTGAGCATTTCCTAGGGAAAGCCCACTCGGGAGAAAATCTCCAGTAGGGAGGTAGCCACCTTGTCGGCCCAAATGGACGACAAGGATACTGCTTCTGGGTACCGGGTGGCATAGTCTACTACCTTCAATATGAAGTGTTTCCCGGAGCTGCTGGGAACGGACAACAGTCCGATCAAGTCCACAGCCACCCTCCTGAAAGGCTCTTCAATTATGGACAGAGCTCTCAGTGGGGCTTTGGGGCGCAGCCCTACCTTCCCCACCCACTGGCAGGTGTCACACGAACGGCAGTTGGCCACCACATCGGCCTCTATCTTGGGCCACTTGAAATTCTTGGCTTCTCTGGCCTTTGTCTTAGTGACCCCTAAGTGTCCGGATATCGGAATCTCATGCGCAACCCGCAACAACTCTGCCCTGAACGGATAGGGTACCACTAGCTGTCGGTCCCTAGGCCACGCCTCCAGTGAGCCCTGCTGGGCGTGACCCGGTACAGCCGTCCTTGGTCCCAGACCACCTGCTCGAGGACTGAGTCTGAGGGAGGCTGTGCCGCCTGCTCCTTGAGAGAATTCAGGCTGGCGTCAGCCGCTAACGCCGCCTGAAACCCCTGACTGGACGTGGCCAGAATTGACGAGACTGCAATGTCGTCTGTCAGGTCCCCGGGACCTGTCTCCTGGCCTCCGTCTGACTCGGCAGCCACTTGGTTGGGAGGGGGAAAGCCATCAGATTCCTGAGGGGCCCCTAGGGCCCCGGCACTCCCACTGCGCGTGATAGCAGCTATGGCTGCTGCCACCACTGGTAGCGCCTGCTTCTCCTTGGCTTCTGAACAAGTTGTCAATTCAGCCAGACTAACCTAGCCCTCTGACATCCCGGTTGTGGAGGAACCCTTCACTGAGGCCCTACCTGGGAGCCCTACTTCTCCTGGGACAGCCCTGACCTCATTTGCATCCTCCTCCCCCACAGCTGTTTTCCCCCTGCTTGTCCCCTCAGTAGCCACAACTGAGAGCAACAGGTTCCAGCATGCTTGCTGGCCACACCCTGGGGCCTTAGCACAGCTGGCGTGAATGACCCCCTCCCCACTGAGGGAAGAGGACCACATTACATCCCCCACCTCCACATCACCATCAACAGGCATGTTATGTACATTATCAGTACCAACAGGGGTGGACATTACATCACATTCTGGGGGATCAGACTCTGGGATGTCAGAGGCCACATACTTAGACACAAGCCGCCCCAAGTCCGTCCCCAGCAAAACACTGGCAGGGATATTTGAGGATACCCCTACCGCCCTTACTCCTCGACCGGCGCCCCAGTCCAAATAGACCTAGACAATGGGCAGCACTGGTTCTACTCCTCCTATCCCGGAGACAGTAAGGGATCTCCCTGGCACTAAATCTTGTGATGCCACCATGGTGGCCCATGGTGATGGGTTGAAAATTGTCAAGGGACCTCCCACCACCCTCACCCACGCACAGCACAATGGACGGTTTCCGGGTTGATGACTGGGATGGGTCCCTCAGGCGCTGGGGACACATGGCCCTGAAGTGTCCTGGCTGCTTGCACAGGTGGCAAAGTCGGGGTTCCCCCACTGATGTGGAAAGTGAAGCAGGGGCTGGTGCCCACTTGGGCCTAAGGGCAGGGGCAGCAGGTCCCGCTTGCGTCTTACCCCTTTCCAGCCGACAGGTTTCTGGGCCTCTGAAGTCCTATTGTTGGTGTATTCATCGGCCAGGGCTGCTATTGCGGAGGCCTCCTTTGGCTTCTGGTCACGGAGATAATGCTGGAGGTCCTCCGGGCAATTCCTCAAGAACTGTTCTGTGACGATGAGCTCCTTCAGCTGCTGGAGGGTGGTGAACTCCAATCCAGTAGTCCATTGGTTGACCGCTCTTAGCAAGGCCCACATGCGATTAGCCAGATTAGCCCAGCTCTGGGTAGGGCCCCACTGCAAACTCTGGAGCTTCTTCCGGTACGTCTCAGGGGTCAAATTGTACTGCCAGACCAGAGCCTGTTTGATATCCTCATAGCTCAGGATGGTCTCACTGGGCAGATACCCGAAGATTTCCAGGGCTTTTCCCCTGAGATGTGGAGTTCGGAATCGTACCCACTGATCCTCCGGCAGCTGGTACTGATAGCAGGCAGTTTCAAATGCCAACAAGAAGGTGTCCAAGTCGCCATCTTTGTCCAGCAGGGGGAAGTCCTCTGCCCATAGTTTGGGAACCTGGATCTCTGGAGACTCACATCTGGCTGGGGATGACTGCTAGAGTTGGAGCTGTAGCATTTGCAGCTTGTGCTCGCACTCGGCCTGCTTGCGCCATTCTGCAGCTTGCTCGCGAAATTCCACAGCTTGCTTGCGACATTCCACAGCTTGCTCGCGAAGTTCTGCATCCTCTGCTTGCTTGAAACGCTCTGCAGCTGGCATGAGGGTCTCATAGGCGGATTGATTTCCGGCCTGGAAATGGTCCAGGGCAGCTTGTAGGAGAGAAGCTGAGCCTGTCTGGCTGGTGGGATGGGCAGGTGGAGATCGGCCCCCCCAGGCCTGACTGCCGGAAACTGGCTCCTTGGGGAGCTTTGCCTGTGCTTCCCCTCGCCTTGAAAAAAAAGTCGCCTTCCACCTCCTCTTGGCCCCTTGTCTGGATTACATCCTCCACGCCATCATTCATAGCCTCAGCCATCTCCTTAGCCTTGCTTCTTGTGATACTGGCCATCAGTGCCACCGATGATCACTGACACAGACTGCAACCTGATGCACACACACACACCTTAGTGTATTTGCACTCAGACTGTATAGTGTTGAGCTGATCTTAAGACTGCGGCGGCAAAAGCTTGTAGTGTCTGGAAGTATGGGTTCCATACTCACACACACTAATATCTTGATCCCATTTTGCTGCCACCAATATGTGACGAAACTCGTACCCCGCAGCCCCGCCTGACGTCACTACGTCGAGCTTATGTACTGCGGTTGCATCACTGGTTACCAAGACGTGACATTACTCCTCCCTAGGAGCACATAAGGTCATCTTGACACAGTTTACACAGACTCCTCGTGTCCACGCGGGTACAGGAAGGCACAGAAACCAAGTCAGCCCAGTAGTACTGCCACCAGTTCTCATTTGATATACACCCGGTCCGCTAAATTGGGTCAGGAGCCAACCCGGGTAGCATATAACAATATTACCGAGAACACAGAAGTGGGGATTCTTGATTGAGTTACAAGAACAGCACAAGATTAAATTTAGAGATGAGTGAATCTATTCTCCGCTTTGTAGATTCGTATCGAATCTTACAAATTTTCCACTCTGAAGCAAATCCGGATTTTTTGCGATTTGCTTTGTTAGATTCGAAAATGTTCTTAAAGCTTTGTACGCATTCGGTACGTACTTGTCCGATAAATTGCACTCTAATGCTACGTATAAGTTACTTTATGATGCGTACAAATTCTTTTACTGTAAGTTCGTTATTCGTGCGGCAAAAAGCCCTGGAAGAAAGTGGTCACCTGACCTAGTGGGAAGGGCTTGCTCTGATTGGCTCACAGGCTCGGTAAGCCTGTGACGCATCAGTTGTGCTGCGACTGCTGAGACGAGCAGAAGCACTGTCTGTGAAGTTCTGAAAGACTGAGAACTCTTGTGTTAAAATTGGGGCGTAATTGTTCTGGGAATCCATATTACACATATCAGGGATACTGCAGGGCCAGTGCAGGGCCAGTGCAGGGCTAGTAATTAAAGGGGTATTCTCATCTTAGACAATGGGGGCATATCGCTAGGATATGCCCCCATTGTCTTATAGGTGCGGGTCCCAGCGCTGGGACCCGCACCTATATCCAGAACGGAGCGGGGAGCGCTGCGCCTGGAGGACCCCAGGTTTCCGGGGGTCCGGCCACCACCAGGCGCAGCTCCCCGCGCCGCTCATAGAAATGAATGGGAGCCGGGCCGTACATGTGCGGTGCGCTCCCATTCATTTCTATGGAGCCGACGGAAGTAGCCGAGCCAGCGCTCGGCTATTTTCGGCGGCCCCATAGAAATGAATGGAGGGCGGCTGCGCATGTGCAGTGCGCCCTCATTCACTTCTGAGGCTCCGTTCTGGAAATAGGTGCGGGTCCCAGCGGTGGGACCCGCACCTATAAGACAATGGGGGCATATCCTAGCGATATGCCCCCATTGTCTAAAATGAGAATAACCCTTTAATCGGGCAAGGAGAGAGACAAAGACCAGCTGCAGGGCCACAGTCAAGTGAAAATGTCTGGCATGGAAAAGCAAAAGGGTTCCAGCCAGACCTCGAGCTCCAAAAAAAAGGAGAAGGTGGCACAGGGCAGCAGTGCCAAAGGACCTGTAGCCGGAGTTTCTGCTTGTAGAATTTGTAATAGTTGATCACTGTTCCACCAGGCTAACCCACCAAGGCGCAACATTGTAGTGGAGGAGAAAGTGGATGAAGTAGTGGAGTGGATGGCACGCTCATCTCAATCACATCCAGATGATCTGCTGTCATCTGCAGATACAGTGTCATATAACCAGGGGTCAGACTCAGAGCGTTGCTCCTGCTCCACCATTCCACCATTCCTAGCGTTGTGCGTGCCTGCGTATTACGCAATTGCTAGACAATAGTACGCTGAGGATTCGTACGCAATTTTGTACGCTCATGCGTACGTGTTCACATAAGTTGCGTACCTTTAACAACTGTACGTTCGTTATTAGTGTGCGAATGTTCGCAAAACACCACATAATAACATATGATTTGTACGCAGATTCGGCCGAATTGATTCGTTGGAAGTACAAATATTTTGAAAAATTCGACGAACATTCGGCGAAGCGAATTTTGGATGATTCTCTCATCTCTAATTAAAGTATGTATTTAATTGCCTTAAAGGGGTATTCCCATCTCACAAACGTAGTTTGTATAGTTAGATATAACCATACCAATATTATTACTAATAGAATGTATTTATATAAAATGTACCGTTTAGAAGATTTTCCTATTTGTATATCCATTGTCCCACACACATCAGTCAGGCCATTGCCCCTAGTTACGGCCACCGCGGCCATGTAGTAGTGGTGGCTGGCTTGCTCTTGTTCAAACCCGCTCGGAGGTAACTGCTGTATTGTGAACGCACATTGCATGAGCATGCGGGGAGACATCTTAGGGTACTTTCACATCTGCATTTTGGACGCTACCAGTCCAAAACGCAATGGTCAGGATCCGTCCAAAACGCAGACTTTATAAACGGATCCTGCTCCATAGAGATGAATTGATCTTGGAACAGGATCAGTTTCTCTGCGTTTTGGAAGCACAACATAAATGCTACAACTCTAAGATGTCTCCCCGCATGCTCATTCAATGTGCGTTCACAATACATCAGTTACCTCAGAGTGGATTTGAACAAGAGCACTACTAGGTGGCCGTAACTAGGGGCAACAGCCTAACTGATGTGTGTGGGACAATGGATATACAAATAGGCAAATCTACTAAACGGTACATTTTATATAAATACATTCTATTAGTAATAATACTGGTAGGGCTATATCTAACTATACAAACTACATTTGTGAGATGGGAATACCCCTTTAAGGGCTCACTAGATATAACTATATACACAGAAAATGGATACAGTGTTCAGATATGCAAATACAGGTGGTATGATGCAACAGAATTGAACAGAGCAATAGTCAGTTACCAGATAGATGAATAGTCCATTAAGATGAGTTCTGAGTTGATGTAAGGCCTGGCTGTAACCACATGGGGCAGTGATGTCAGCAGCTAGTCCACGGTCCCTCCAAACACAATGCTCGATGCAACCCACCCCATCAGAGAAAGACACTAGCCTCTGTTCTGTGTGGCCTTTTACCCTGCAGCTGCCCACACCCCTCCTCCCCCTGGGAGGAGTCCACCCTCCCTGTCCCAGTTCTGCTAGCAAAAGCCCCAAAAAAACATTATGGCCCATAGCTCGAGACCGGGAGGTCACAGGGAAAGGGTTCTGGTACCAACATATCTGCCTGGATTCCAGCTACAGTTTGTGACCAAACACAACACATTTACCAGGTTCCTGCTTCAAGATCCCCGCATCTCCGCTTCCTGACATGTTGTCGCTAACTTAAGACCACAGTAAAATGCGCCTTGGTCTATGGGTCGCGAATTAATAACCGGTTTATGCTTGTGATGAATGGGCAATTCATAATTCTTTATTAATTTCTGGCTCCAGTCTGTCTGGGAACTTCCGTGATATGGCTATTCAAACGACAGCCCCCTGCTGAGGGGTTCTTCCTGGGGAAGGGCTTTGACTCCGCACTGGCTGGGTGACATGTGAATTGTATACTGTACATGTGACCTGCTTTGAAGGCAAGACCCCTGCACTGTTTACTCCATCTGTTTACTCCATAGTTGAGTTAACAGCAGATGGCTATGATTAAATCATGGCTAATCATGGATCTTGATTCCACATTCCTTACACAATTACTAAAAATCTTCCAAGAAACTCTTCAGTTTTCTGCATGAAAAGACTGGAAACATTGAATGAACACATTTTATGACACAATTTACAGTGTTTTTTGGTTTTGTCCCAATTGAAATTGGCCTGTAAGGTTTTCAATGAATGACTGTAGGTTGCTTAACTCATTTATTGAACACTTTCAGATGATGATGAGTG
Source organism: Rhinella marina (assembly GCA_900303285.1). Classification (NCBI taxonomy): domain Eukaryota; kingdom Metazoa; phylum Chordata; class Amphibia; order Anura; family Bufonidae; genus Rhinella; species Rhinella marina. Next base: position 11,617 of record ONZH01021624.1, on the reverse strand, counting down.
TGCCCACAACCCATGCTCACATGCATGCCATAACATTATCGGAAGTTATTACTGTTCATGTCCAAAAGGCTTGATGAGTTCTGCAGATGGGAAGACATGCCATGGTAAGCTACACTGTCATGTTAATGTTGATTTACTGTTCAGCAACTACTTGTATATAATATACAGCACTTAAAGAAAGTAGATTCATTCTAATTACCTTGAGTTCATCTTAATATTTGCAGACATTGATGAGTGCACATTGGAAGATGATGTCTGTCGTAAAAATGAAGAGTGCAGAAACACTATTGGTTCATTTAAATGTATTCTGAAATGTGGAGTTGGATTCAGAACTTCTGCTAATGGTCTAGACTGTAAAGGTAAATCTAGGGTAACAGCAACAACTGAATTATGATATTATAATTATTATAAAGAATTATAATTTGAAAAAAATATTGTAACAAATGTTGAAATCATTTTTGCAGATTATTTTGTCTTTCAGGACATAGTCCCATTTTTCAAACCTGACATATGTCACTTTATACAGTATTATTTCCGAATAATTTTACTTATCCAAGCAATTCTGAATCAGTTTTTATTCTTGACACATTGTACTTTTTGTTAATGGTAAATTTTGGTCAATGTTATTTGTATTTATTCATCAAAACTCTGAAATCTGATTTTTTTTTTAAATTTGCAATTTAAAAACATTTTATTCTCAGATTTTAAGAGGGGTATGATCATACCTCACAAAATACTTAATTGCCATTTAGCAGATGACTACTATGGTGGCTTAACTTTTCAAATACACATCTATTTTATGGAGATATTAAAAAGCTTATAATTTTAGCATACATTTTTCAAATTTTCAAGGAAGCTTTTCAAAACCAATTTTTTTAAGGAGCAAAACAGTTGAAGTGGCTTTTAGGTGCCTATATATTAGAAACCATAATTTATTAAGGATTTCAGAAGTGGTTTAACACTTTAGGGTGTTTCACAAGAGTTAATGCAAAATGGAGGTGAAATTTAAGAAATTTAAGAAATTACTAGTGACGACCGAATGGTTTTATATGAATTACGGATGAGTGAACCTTTGAGATTAGTTTTTTAAAATAATTTTTGCATTTTCTCTCATCCACCCCCCCAAGCTTTTGACTACAATGACAGCAATAGCAAATAATGTTGAATAAAAGGAGAAATAAGCGGCACTCACCAGAGTCTTCTTGGTTCTTCAGGCTTTATTTGTAAACAACTTACATGGAACGGGGATATTGAGCGGACGCCATTCAGTGTATTCAGGAATGAGCAGCGACTGCTGTTTCGCGCTACTGCGCTTCCTCTAGCTGCTCCTTGATGACGTAACTACGCCACCACCTCTTATACCGCTGCAGACCTGACACACTGAGACAGAACCGCAGCATAAAATAACAAGGCACAAAAGCCACAAATTATCCAATGTTCGAAATACAACACCAGACAGTATATTCAAAAACATATAACGAGCCCTGGAATCTCAATCACCAATAAATACGCTAAGATCATTTCTATCGTTCATACGAGTGGTCCCAGAGCCCCTGACCTTATGATCCATTTCGCCTCTTTCTGCAACAGAAACCTGTGTCTATCGCCACCCTGTGGTGGTGGGTGTGTCATTTCAATACCTGCGAAGCTCAGTACATTCGTGTTGCCTTGATGTGCCCCTCTTACATGTTCTATTAACCTCGGGCAACCTCTTCAGAAGAGACGGAGTTCAAGTGCTCTCTGAATCTCTCGTATAGGCATCTTATAGTTTTCCCAATGTAGAAGCGTCCACACTGGCAAAGAACTAGGTACACGATGTTTTTGCTTCTGCAGGTAATGAAGTCATTGACCTTATGATTTATTCCTCCAAAACACAGGAATTTCTGTCGCAGATTAAACTTGCAGAAGGAACAACTGCCGCATTTATAATTTCCCGGGGAGACTAGATCCTTTATCCAAGTATTTGTTTTTTTTTTCAACAAAACGACTCCTTACAATTCTATCTTTGATTGTATGGCAACGTCTAAAGGTGATCCGGGGTTTATTGTTGGTAAGTACAGCTAAATTTGTATCTTTTTCTAGCATAGCCCAATTCCTCAAGATGACCTTACGAATAGTCGGAGCCATAGGACTAAATTTGAATGAAAAGGTGAAGCACTTCTCACAGTCCTCTTCACGGACATGTCCATATTTCTTTTTGCCACCAAGCAGTTCTCTTTGGGTCAATGAAGATGCCCTTTTCAGGGCCTGTTCTAACACATCTTCGGGGTAACCTCTCTTAACCACTTCCCGTCCGCCCGTTGACTATAAACGCCCGGGAAGTGGTTATCTATCTCTGAATGGACGTTTCTGAACGTCCATTCAGAGATAGCAGCTGCACGCTATTCGTGCAGCTGCACAGTGGGGTCCCTGCCTTCTAGATCGCTGTATACACAGCGCTCAACGATTGCGCTTCCTGTTCCGGCCCGGCAGTCACGTGATCACTGGGGCCGGGAGAGTGCAGGAGCTGCCGGGTCTCTCATAGACTCGATCAGCCCTGCACTGAGGCTGTACAGCATAGTATTATGCTGTACAGCCTCTCTGGGGATATATTTCCCCTGTAACTGGGGCTACTATGTCAGCCCCAGTTACAGGAGAAATCAAGTGTAAATAAATAAATAAATAAATAAATAAGTGAAGTTAAATGTCCCCCTGAGGTCTTGTATGACTTATGGGGGACACAAAGTGTAAAAAAATAAATAAATAAATCATATATATATATATATATATATATATATATATATATATATAAAAAAATAATTTCCCCCCTATATTTCATTAAAAAAAGTTATAAATAAAAATAAATAAATAAGATAGACATATTTGGTATTACCGCATCCGAAACGACCGGCTCTATAAAAATATCACATGATCTACCCCATCAAGTGAACTGCGTAAAAAAAATCTAATAAAAATTATGCCAGAACAGCTTTTTTTGTCGCATCACCTACCAAAAAACATAATATCAAACAATCAAAAAGTCATATGCATCCCAAAATGGTAGCAATAAAAACATCACCTCATCCCGTAAAAAATGAGCCCCCCGAAAAATGAAAAAAAATGGCTCTTAAAAAATTGCAACACAAAAACATGATTTTTCTTCTAAAAATGCTCTTATTGTGTAAAACGTAAAAAAAAATAAATAAAGAATAGACATATTTGGTATCATTGCATCCGTAACAACTGGCTCTACAAAAATATCACATGATCTACCCCATCAAGTGAACGGTGTAAAAAAAAAAAATATAGGAAAATGCCCCTAAACTGCTTTTTTTTTTAGTTAACCTCTCAAAAATTAGATTAAAAAGTGATCAGAAAGCCACATGTACCCCAAAATGGTGCCAATAAAAAGCACAGCTTGTCCCTCCAAAAATAAGACCTCACGCAGCTCAGTCCACAAAAAAAATAAATTGTTATCACTCTTACAAACCATGAAAAAAAATTCCATGTTAGAAAATGCAGATGCTGCTCCTCCCCTTCTGAGCCCTGGCGTATCCCAAAATAATAGTTTACGACCACATGTGGGGTGTTTCTGCAAACTGCAGAATCGGGGTAATAAATATTGAGTTTTATTTTGTTGTTAACCCTTGATGTGTTACAGGAAAAAAATGATTAAAATGGAAAATCTTCAAAAAAAGTGAAATTTTGAAATTTCACATCTATTTTGCTTTAATTCCTATGGAATATTTAAAGGGTTAACAACATTTCTAAAACCAGTTTTGAATAGTTTGAGGGGTGTAGTTTCTAAAATGGGGTCATTTATGGGTGGTTTCTATTATGTAAGCCCACAAACTGACTTCAGAACTGAACTGGTCCTTAAAAAAGTTGATTTTGCAAATTTGCAAAAATTGCGTCTAAAATTCTAAACCTTCTACTGTCCTAAAAAAATAAAATGACACTACCAAAATGATGCCAACATAAAGTAGACATATGGGGAATGTAAATTAAAAAGGATTTTATGGGGCATCACTATTTGTCTTAAAAGCAGAGAGATTGAAATTTAGAAAACAGTGAATTTTTTCAAATTTTCGTAAACCTTTGGATTTTTTTATAAATAAAATTAAAACTTATCGACTCAAATTTAACATTAATTTGAAGTACAATGTGTCACGAGAAAACAATCTCAGAATCGCTTGGATAAGTAAAAGCGTTCCAAAGTTATTACCACATGAAGTGACACATGTCAGATTTGCAAAATTAGGCCTGGTCAGGAAGGGGGGGAAATGGCCCAGATCTGAAGTGGTTAAGTAACCTTTCTTTTAGCTCTAAGGATTGATTCCTAAAGCCCTCCTGAGTATCATTAATCCTTCTCGACCTCACAAATTGGCCATAAGGGACGGCCTTCTTAACGCTATCTGGATGAAAATGTGACATCCAAAAACTCTAATTGTTTTCCTCCAAATTTATGGGTAAAACGCATATTCATTGTGTTATGTTCATTTAGGTATTGTGTAAAGTCCATAGCCTCCTTTTCTGTCCCTGACCATGTAATGAAGATATCATCCACATACCGCTAAAAAGTATAGATCCGGTTTAAGAAGGGGTTATTGACTGAATATACATATCTATCTTCAAATATGACCAAAAAGATATTAGCAAAGGTACATGCCACAGGCGTACCCATGGCCGTGCCATGCTTTTGTTTGAACCATTGGGTTCCAAACCTGAAGGTGTTGTTAGACAGAACGAAATACAGAGCCTCTCTCACAAACTCTCTAAATACCCTATCCTTCCCGGTATTTCTACTACAGCACAAACTCCTGTTTCCTGGGGGATCCGGGTATATAAACTCTCAACATCTAGGGACAAGAGACTCAAATCCTCGCACCAATAAACAGATTTCAGTGCGCGGAGAAAGTTATTTGTATCACCTAGGAGAGATGGTGACCCTTTTAGTACTGGTCTCAGGAGCCAATCCAAATACTTGGATAAAGGTTCAGTCACCAATCCAATCCTCGACACGATAGGACGTCCAGGGGTTGGCTCAGCGACTTATGCACCTTCGGTAGAAAGTACCAGGATGGTTTAACAGGGAAAACGGGAAAAAGTTTTTCAGCCTGCATAGAAAGAAAATCTATCTCGATATATCTGTCCAACAAGCACCGTAACGCAGTCTGGATATGCCCCGTAGGGTCGGATGATAATTTTTCATATACATTAATATCTTCTAATTGACGATTGGCCTCTAATACATAGTAAACCCTACTCATGAGTACTATATTACCCCCCTTGTCCGCAGGTTTCACTATGATGTCCTCCTGCGCCTTCAACCAATTAAGCGCTTTTTGAGATATTGGCTTTTACTTTGGGATATATCAACGCGCTAACCTCTTTAATAACTTGGCGCATGAAGACATCAATGTTACTCCCCGCGGGCAAGGGGGGACAAAAAGTAGATTTAACCCCTCCTGTGAACTCATAGGTATGTTGTTCCTCTTCATATTCAGACATTTCCTCTACATCTGCGAGGAATTTTAAACAGGTTTTCTCCTTATCAGTAAATTTTGTATCTACATTAAACCCAAGGGGATTAGTTTTAGCTGGCAGTTCGCCCCTCTTCTTATCACCCGCTGTAGAGCTTTTACCCGCCAGTGGGCCATTAAACATTTTAAATAGATTAAGCTTACGTGCAGCCTTGAACATATCCACCTCAAAAGTGGCAATATCGAACCTTTCCACAAGACTGTAGCCCAGGCCTTTATTAAGGACTGAGACACAGTCCCGCGAAAGTTCCACATCAGTCAAATTAATGACAATATTCTCTATTGTATCAGTTTCTCTTGTAAGAGATGATGTTACTGTCTCCAGGACACTTGTTTCTTTCTTCTCCCAGATTTCCTGGTCGGTACACTCTTCTCTTTTTCCTTTATTTTTATCCTTTTCCTTCTACCCCTCCTGATGCGCCTTCTAAAGGGCCAGAGTTATCATCAGTTATTTTTTTGTTGCCATTACTCTGACTGGGGTCATCGGACATGCTGGAATCCGAGTCCGTGGTCCAGAAATCCACCTTAGGACGGCGAAAAAAAGAGAGATAAATTCTTGAGAGACAGGACAGACTTCGAGACAGGGAAGATCTTCGATTGGAACAAAAGGAGACAACAGCATAAGAGACGACAGCCTCGCCGTCTCTTATTTCTTCTTTTATTCGACTACATTACAAGCCTTTCCTGGACTTGGAATGCAGAGCACCACAGAGTGAGTCATCCTCCAACTTTTGGATTTACTTACCTGAGAGTCTTGATACTGTTCGAGACGTGTATATTGGTAGTGCCATTTCTCTCTGCCCTCCCTTCTCCATTTACACATCGCAATAGCAAATAATGCCACTGACATATATAGCTATGTGTAAAAGCATGGTTGACTTTGGTAACAAACAGCATGTTTAAAAACACACTGCACTGTTGCATGTTTTTTCATAATACAAAGCTTCCAAAAATTGTCCCTTATCGGAGGTAGATGGTGAATAAACACATAGGGGAACATTTATTAACTGATTTTCACCACAATAAAGGTGTATTAAAGTCACAGCTTTTGTTGTACTCCATTTTTGTGGCAAAATCTGTGACTTTTTCTCACCCACGCCACTTTTCCAAAGTGATGAGAAAAGAGGTAGCTGGCAGGCTGGCAGACCAACCTGATGTGTCATTTTACATGACAGTTTTTGGCATGGAAAATGTCTTAAATCCAGCAAGGGGATTGACGGAGAGTTAAGTCTGTTGCATGGCCTGCCAATGAGAGTGCATCTCTACATAACTTTGGCGCTTCCTCCGGCAGCAGAGATGGACTTAAGGCACCTATGGAAAAATGTCCCTCATAGAGTTATGGAATACAAAATTGGCTTGTTAGGGGACCAAGCATCCAAAAATTATGCCTTAACAGCGCTCAAAATGCCTGCCCTTATAACACGCACAAGTGTTACATGTCAGAAGAAACAGTGGCTTGTTGGGACCAAGCCTTGAAAAATTATGCATTAATGAGGGCAAAATGCTTGCCCGTATTTATACATGCACTAGTGATAAATGACAGAAGAAAAATTGCCTCATTCTGAACAAGCCTAGAAAAATTATCTTTTAATTGGGAGCAGCAGTGTGGGAAGGGTAAGATAATAGGGTAAAGTGGCCACAACAGAAGTGTAAGCAGAAGCAGCATACCATGAAACAGACAACTACAATATAGAACACAATGGTAAGCAGGCAGACAGTGGCAGTGGCATGATAGGGCACTGTTAGCAAAGTCAAATATATTTATCGGCTTCAGCCGGATGAGGGTGAAAATCCTCATAGATCCATGCATTATTCATGCCTGTAACAGCTACTCCAGATGTCCACTGTGGAGTGCACCGTGCTGCACAGTTACTAAAACAGCAAATTCGAAATTATCAATCCTACTATGAGCGCTGCAGCTGCAGATTTTGGGTGTATTGGGTCCTGTTCACACCAAGTTTCAATTTCCAAGGTAAAGTAAAAACCACGCTTCTCCCAACAGATGCAAGTCTGACCACTCCAAGAGATGTCAATACTCCACAATGTAACCAATCACTGTTCAAACAGTGCTTCAAATCACACTTACACTCGTCTCCTGTAAATGATTAGATAGAGAGGCAGGGGACAAAGAAGCATTGCAGTAGATATTCTAAAATCAGCATTTATTGTACTCACAGGATCATAAAAGATACAGGCACATCAAGTACTTAGACCGGTCTCCCATCTAGCGCCCTTTGCGGTTGCTGCACAGTGACAATTGCAAGGGGCTGTCATCGTTCTCCGTCAATTTACAGAACAATGCAGGGATTAATTTTGTCGGAGAAATAATGGCGACGAGATATCTTCCAATGAGGCTGAACACATGCCAACAGCTCCCTAAAGGCAGCTCGATCTCCACTAGCATGTCCATAAAATACATTTGCCATAGCTAGGGATGCTTTTGTTTAGTTAGAATAACGATTGTATAAATATGCTAATTCCAGCTACCCTCCCTTTTCCCTCGATGTCACACAGTTGAAGTGTCATAATTAGAATTTTCCTAAAAGATTCGCTTCGATCAGAATAAATTTGTTGCGAATCGTGTTAAAAAACGGCTACTTCTGGGCTGCAGAGAGCCTGAATAGTGGCGTAGAACACTGTGCCTTGCAGTAAAACGCATAGGGAGTAGTGTTGAGCGAGCACCTCTGTGCTCGTATGCTCGGGTGCCCTGGCCGAGCATTCGAGCATTCGAGCATAATGTTAGTCAATGGGACTAAACCAAGCACCCCCCGCTCGGAAGAGGGGAGGGTGTCTGGTTAATAGGAAAAGGTCAGAATGGGGACTTCTCCTCTTTTACTCCTTTTGCTCGTAAAAGTATGCTAATTAACTGAATTTGTACGCATTAGCGCACAATGCGTACACATTAGCGTCCAAATGCGTACGCATTAGCATACAAATTCGTACGCATTAGCACACAATGCGTAGCATTAGCGTACAAATCAACATTACAGTGAATGCCAAAACTAATAGGGAGTCTACTGTGGTAGTGAAAGAATACTGTGAGCCCGTGTGACACGCACATAACAGGCTTCGCTCTTAGAATCGCTGCACACTTTTATGTATTTGGGCAGTTAAAGGGCCAAAACTCACCAAACAACTCAAGTCTGAACTCAGCCTTACAGGTCAATGTTAGCGCCAGCTATAAAGAATCATGCAGAGGCCCAAGATCCTACTAGAGCGCCAAAAGCAAACACCTTTTACACCAATTCACTGATTCCACATACATTCCGACAGAATCTGTTCTATTACACGCTTATACAAGCAGAGCCCCCCAAGGACAGGTTGGAGATAGCAGTGGCAGCAGCATCAGCAGACTATAGAGTGGCACGACGACAGTGTGTCCAGGTGGCAGCAGCATGAGTAGGCCACAGAGTGGCAGAATGACAGACCCTGGAAGTGGCAGCAGCAGTGGAAGTAGTAGTACAATTTGGAGGCCACAGAAGAGTGGCACAATTACCTAATTTTGACGTAGCGGCAGCTAGGAGATGGCATGTGGAGTCGGCAGCGACAGCACCATCAGGCCGGAGAGTAGCATGATGACTAGAGATGAGCGAGCACTAAAATGCTTGGGTACTCGTTATTTGAGTCAAACTTTTCCCGATGCTCGGGTGCTTGTTTCGAATAACGAACCCCATTGAAGTCAATGGGAGACTCGAGCATTTTTTGCAGGGGACCAAGGCTCTGCCTAGGGAAGGCTGGGTGAAAACCTGGAAACCTCAGAAAATGATGGAAACACCACGGAAATAGACAGGAAACAGCAGGGGCAGCATGCATGGATGCCTCTGAGGCTGCCTAATCCCACCATTACCCCAAATTCTCAGGCAACAGCCTGGTGGTTACCCTCATGGCAATTGTGCTCACCCAGACCAAGAAAGGCGAGGCACATGCCCATCACATGTTAGGGAAGCACCCAACTAGGTGCAACGAAGGTCCATCACCACCAATTTTCAGGGATACAGTAATGGTGACCCACTTAAAAATGCTGCCTGACAACCTGGCGGTGAACCCCTGATTGTCTGTCTTTCAATAAGATTGCAGTGTAAGGCATGGTGGTGAGCCTCAGTAATAAGATTGCAGTGTAAAGCATGGTGGTGAGCCTCAGTATGACTTTTTAGATGGAGATTGCATGTGGTCACGTACTCCCTGGAACCCCATAGTCACCCCTTCTCTGATGTGCTACCCCAGAACATTCTCTGCCCCAATTTGCAAGACCTTTTGCAGTCTCAGTGTGCTGACAGTGGGGATTTACCAGTGTTGTCTGAGGAGGTGGTGGACAATGGCGAGACACAGGTGTCGGGGGGTGAGGTAGTTGAAAGTGAAGCAAGTTACAGTGGGGACTCCTTGGAGGGACTTTCTCATGATGGGACAGATTCAACTTGGGTGGATCAGGCACAGGAACAGATCAATTTTTTTTTTTTGTGTTTATTTAACTTTTATTTAGCACAAATAACCACAGAGATATTTATTCGTTCTTTTCGCTGCGCAGTCTGGCGTTGGGGTTCGTCACTTTGATGGCGAGCTGTGCCGCTCTCTCCACAATGGTCTTTCGGTTCTTTGAGGAGACGTTGAGGAGATCAGTGAAATTCAGTGAATGACGACGCAGGACCCCAACTTAAAAATTTAGCATCAACCGGTACAGTCGTAAATTATGAGCTTGATCAAGTGTGGCATGTGTTCTCTGTATTCTTCTCAGTTTATTACCGTATATGGCAGCTATCCGGAAAAATAGTTTGGAGAGAGAGAAAGATAGGAAAAAGAGGTAAATTGTTTGGAGAGAGGGCCTGTAGGTGGACCTCCGGAAAAAATGTTTGGAGAGAGGGCCTGTAGGTGGACCTCCATAAAAATTGTTTGGAGAGAGGGCCTGTAGGTGGACCTCCGGAAAAATTGTTTGGAGAGAGGGCCTGTAGGTGGACCTCGGGGAAAAATTGTTTGAAGAGAGGGCCTGTAGGGGGCCCTCCTGAAACAATTGTGGTAAAAGAGTGCCAGTTGGACCTCTAAAAAATGGCGTTTTTTTGGTCAGCGCTAGGCAAAGACGACATGGAGGAGTAGGAGGAGTAGAGAAGAGGAATCGGATACATAAGTAATGTTAATCTTAGCTGCTTTTCCCCGGAGGAGATTTGAATTCCGGTGAAATCCAGGCTTTGTTCATTTTAATAAGCGTCAGCCTGTCAGCGCTGTCAGTTGACAGGCGTGTACGCTTATCGGTGATGACGCCACCAGCTGCACTGAATACCCGCTCTGACAGCACGCTAGCTGCAGGGCAGGCCAGCACCTCCAAGGCGTACTGCGCCAGTTCAGGCCACGTGTCCAGCTTTGAAACCCAGTAGTTGTATGGAGCAGAGTGATCGGTCCGGACGTTGGTATGGTCAGCTAGGTACTCCCTCACCATCTTTCTGTACAGCTCCCCTCTACTCTGCCTAGACTGGGGACAGGTGACAGTGTCTTGCTGGGGTGACATAAAACTGGCAAAGGCCTTGGAGAGTGTTCCCCTGCCAGTGCTGGAAAAGCTGCCTGCTCGGCTCCTCTCCCCTGCTACTTGGCCCACAGAACCATGCCCTCTGCCGCTAGCGGTGTCAGATGGGAAGGATTGTTTCAGCTTGTGCACCAGGGCCTGTTGATATCTATTCACTCTCATACTCCTTTCCTCTGCAGGGATGAGAGTGGAAAGGTTCTGCTTGTACCGTGGGTCCAGGAGAGTGAAAACCCAGTAATCGGTGTTTGAAAAAATGCTTCTAACGCGAGGGTCACGGGATAGGCAGCCTAACATGAAGTCTGCCATGTGCGCCAGAGTCCCAACACGTAAGAATTCCCTCTCCTCACTGGCCTGACTCTCCATTTCCTCCTCCTCCTCCTCCTCCTCTTCAGCCCATACACGCTCAAGAGTTAAGGACTGAGCACTGGTACCCTCTACTGTCTCGCCTACATTCTCCTCCTCTTCCTCCTCATCCTCATCCCCCTCCTCCGATACGCGCTGAGAAACAGACCGGAGGGTGCTCTGGCTATCAAGCGACGTATCTTCCTCCACCGTCTCTTGTGACAAGCGCAAAGCATCCGAC